>ML439356.1:53117-78512 GCA_005239525.1 Nicotiana knightiana
CTGAACACAATATCAGGTCTGCTGGCAGTGAGGTACAATAGAGACCCAATCATCCCTCTATATAGCTTCTGATCAACAGATGAACCAGGTTCATCCATATCCAATTTTGTAGTTGTGGCTATGGGAGTGTCTATTTCTTTTGAGTCTTCCATTTTAAACTTCTTGAGCAATTATTTCACATACTTTTGTTGGTGGATCATTGTTCCATTTGGGTTTTGCTCAATTTTCAAGACTAAGAAAAAGTTTAGCTCACCCATCATGCTCATCTCAAACTCACTTTCCATTATCATAGCAAATTCCTTGCTCAATTTCTCAGAAGTCGCTCCAAATATGATATCATCCACATATATTTGCACAACCAGAAGATCCTTACCTTATTTCCCTTAAGAACAAGGTACTATCAATTTTGCCTCGTTTGTACCCATGTTCTAGCAAGAATTTTGATAATCTTTTGTACCATGCTCTTGGTGCCTGTTCGAGACCATATAGAGCCTTGTCAAGTTTGTATACGTGGTCAGGTGATTCCTTGCTTTCAAAGCCTGGAGTCTACTTGACAAATACATCTTCCTTCAGATAGCCATTTAGAAAGGCACTCTTAACATCCATCTGGTGAAGAGTGAATTCCACGTGTGCAGCAAATGCTATAAGAAGTCGGATTGCCTCCAGTCTTGCCACAGGGGCAAAGGTCTCATCATAGTCAATTCCTTCTTCTTGACTATATCCTTGAACAACTAATCTTGCCTTATTTCTTGTAACAGTTCCATCCTCATCGAGCTTGTTCCTGAAGACCCACTTGGTGCCAATTACAGATCTATCCAATGGCCTGGGTACCAAGTGACATACTTGAATTCTTTCAAACTGATTCAGCTCTTCTTGTATGGCATTTACCCAATCAGCATCTTGTAGGGCTTCCACAATGTTCTTTGGTTCGATCATGGATAGAAAGGCATCAAATGCACACAGATTTTTCAAGGATGATCTTGTCTTGATTCCAGATACCAAATCTGTTATGATGTTCTCAAGAGGGTGAGAACTCTGATATCTGTGTGGCTTAAGTACCAGTTGTTCATTCCTAGATGATTCCATGATGTCTTGTTGCTGTAGAGCAGGATCAGGGCCAGGTTGCATATGTTGAGTTCCCCCTGTCATGATGCTTAGGGTAGTTGAACCTGGTCCTTCACCTATTCCACCTTTCATGCTTGCTTCAATGTGATCACTGCTTCTTACCAGTCCAAGATCCTCATCTTCAGGTTCCTGTCTCTCAGCAAGGATGTTAGTTTCATCAAAGACAACATGTATACTTTCTTCTACACACATAGTTCTTTTATTTTACACTTTATAAGCTTTACTAGGTGATGAATATCCCAAGAATACTCCCTCATCACTTCTGGGGCCAAATTTCCCTAGGGAATCTTTGCCATATTGTGTACAAAATACTTGCATCCAAAATCCCTAAAATGGGATATGTTAGGCTTTCTCCCTTTAAGTAATTCATAGGGAGTTTTCTCTACTAGAGGTCTAGTCATGCATCTATTGATTATGTAGCAAGAAGTATTTATCGCTTCATCCCAGAAGCTGTGAGGTAGTTTGCTATATAGGAGCATAATTCTTGCCATGTCTTCAAGAGTTCTTTTTTTCCTTTCAACAACCCCATTTTGCTGTGGGGTTCTAGGAGCAGAAAAATTATGATTAACACCATGTTCATCACAGAACTCAGAAAACTTAATATTCTCAAATTTAGTACCATGGTCAGATCTTATTGATGCCAGTTGATCTCCCAATTGATTTTGAGTTTTCTTGACAAATTAGGTGAACATATCAAATGCTTCATCCTTAGATTCCAGGAATAAGGACCAGGTGAACCTTGAAAAATCATCAACTAGCACCATCACATATCTCTTACCACCTCTACTTAAAGTTCTCATAGGACCGCATAGATCCATATGAACCAGTTCCAACGTCCTGGTGGTACTGACCATTTTCTTACTTTTNAAAGAGGGGATCACTGTCCAACACACTTAGATAAGTGAGTTCATTTTTAGACAGTGTGGACAAATCTATGACATAGATGTTATTCATTCTTTTTCCCTACAAAACAATCTTGTCAGTAAGCAGGTTAATCACAAAACATTTTGTGGAAGTAAAATCAACTAGGTTACCTCTGTCACATAGTTGTGATACACTGGCAGACTGTATTTCAAGCCATCAATTAGATACACATGTTCAATAGATCGTGTATCATCCTTACCTACCTTACCAACCCCAACGATTTCACCTTTCTTCCCGTTTCCAAAGGAGACACTTCCTCCTTTGAGACTTTCAAGTGAAAGGAACTGTTCCATGTTCCCAATCATATGCTTTGAGTAGCCACTATCCAAATACCAAATTTGGCTGCCTCCTCTCACTTGAATCTACAAAAGAATCAGGGGTTAGTTTTAAGCACCCAAACTAGTTTGGGTCATTTTCTATGAGAGAATGGATGAATCAAATTTTTCCTGGCCCAATTTGGTAGCCAGTTTTTCCTTTTTACAAACCTCTCATTTTTTCGAATGGCCTGCTCTTTTGCAGTACACTCATATTTGTAGTGCTCAGTCTTACCACAATGGATGCAGATTTTATTCTAAGGGAGAGTGAGATACTTGCTTTTGGGATCCCACTTGGGCAATTGACTTCCAAAGCCAATCCCTCTCCTGTTGCTACTATGATTCTCTTGAAGCCATATCAGGGCATCAGAGGATTTATTCCATTTACAAGTTCGATCTAATTCATGTTTGACTTTGCCAAGTTCTTCTTTAAGAGTTCTTATCTGTTCATCCTTGGCATACATCTTATCTTTTAGTTTTCCCACGTTTTCTTCTAACATGATATGAGAATAATCAACAACCTTTTTACTGGATCCTAGCTTTAGCTTTAAGTTTTCAGATTTTAGTTCTAGAATCTCAGTTTCAAGTGGATGAACCTGGTTCAACAAGTCAGTGTTTTTCTTTTCAGATTCACTGACTCTGATTTCCAGGTTCATGCACTTTGCTTTTAGCATTGCACATTCTTTAGATAGTTGATCCTTCTCTTTGGTTGTTTCCTCAGAATCATCTATGAAATCAAGTAGCAACTCAGAGAGTTTTTCCTTAGATAGGAACTTTACTTTGTTTTTAAGATGGGAGATACTTACCTCTGGTTCTTCATGTGATTCCTTGTCAGATTCTCCAATTTCCATGAGCGCCTGATCTTCAGTCTCCCCATCTTCTGATTCTTCATCTGAACTTTCCCCCCAAGCAGCAACCATAGCCTTTGTTGTGTTTGTCTTGGGTTGAACCTGTTCCTTCCTCCTGTTCCTTCTCTCATATCTTTCCTTTTTCCACTCTACTTCCCACTGAGGACAGTTTTTAATGAGATGGTCAGTCTTACCACATTTATAGCATCCCTCGTTGGTTGGCCTTTCTGGAGCTTTTGCTTTGTTGTAGTTTCCTCCTCTAGAGATGCCCTTCTTCCTCATGAGAAAGTTTATGAATTCTTTGGTGATCATGGCCAACTCATCATCCTCCAGATCTTCTCCCTCAGTGATTCTTAGTGCTAGGCTCCTCTCTTTCTTTGGACCATCCATCTTCATTGTCTGCCTTCTCAGTTCATAGGCAGTGAGGTTTCCAATCAGCTCATCAAATCTCAGGGTTGCCATATTTTTGGATTCTTGAATAGCAGCGATTTTGCTTTCCCAGGAAATAGGCAAGACCCTTGTTAGGATCTTCTCAACCTTGTCCTCTTCAAGAATGACTCTTCCAAGAGACTTCAGTTCATTAGTCAAGGTTGTGAACCTTGTGTACATCTCTTGGATAGTCTCTCCTTCTTTCATAGTGAAGTTTTCATACTGAGAGTATAGTAGAGTACCTCTTGACCTTTTTACCTGAGGTGTTCCTTCATGGGCTACTTGCAAGGTATCCCAAATCTCTTTGGCAGTGGTGCAGCTTTGGATTCTGTTGTACTCGTCTGGACCTAGTCCACACACTAGCCACTTTTTGGCCTTTGCATTCTTCTCCCATTTCTTCAGATCCTCAGCAGTGCAATCAGCTCTTGTCTTTGGTATATCTATAAATTCAGTAGTATTCATCATGGTAGCTAGAGGACCATCAGTGACTATGTCCCAGAGTTTATAGTCTTCTCGAATTAGGTGATCCTTCATCCTATTTTTCCACCATGAGTAGTACTGGCCATTGAAGAGTGGTGGCCTTGCAGTTGATTGACCTTCCCAATTTCCAGGTGGTGCACTCATCTTGATCTTCTCCAAGGTGTTAGCCTTTCAAGGATAACCTGCTCTGATACCAATTGATGTTTTAGACTTCAATATCACACAAGAAGATAGGTTACTTTGTGTGGTACTCAATTTTCGAGTGCTGTCTCAGTAGAAGAACCTGGTTCTTCTTGGTGTTCCAACTACTACTGTTGCGGAATAATAAAAAGCAGTAAAGTAAAAACACAGAGATTTTTACGTGGAAAACACCTGGCTCAAAAGGTGAAAAAACCACGACCTACTCCTCAGTAGGATTTGCCCAAACTCTTCACTAAAAACTCTGAGCCAAACGGACTTACAAAATAAACTCTTTTGTAATCCTAAGGATTAACTCTAATCCCTTTGTAGTAACTAGCCCCTAGCTAATTTCTACACACCTCAAGTTAACTCTAACTTGATCAATACGTACCTATTACAATTGCTTCTATGAAAGCTGAAAGATACAATATTAAAAACTCCTACTACAATCAACTAGACTCAATAATCAATCTGATGGAACTGGTTCTTCTAGTTGAACTGTAGCCTTTGCATCGCACAATGATTCTGCTAGCAAAAATTAACTCTGGGAATTTTGCTTTCAGACTTTGATTCACTTCAGCTTTGTGCGTGTTGAATTTCAGCAGAAATACATCAAGTATTTATAGAGTCAGTCGTTGAGCTTGTCTTCCAATTCCAGTTCAACTTTACCTGGGTGAACCAATTCGAACCAAACTCAACTTCCTTTCTTTTGTTACTTTCCTTGCTGAATTCGACTTCAATAAATCAGATCAGTCTGCAACCTTTTCGCATTAGGAGACAATCTCTTGGTACATTGATATTTTATATTCAAAACATCTCCTAAGCATATACGGTTCATGTGCCAGCTCGTCAGTACACGTTGTGTGCTCTGATGGACCTGGTTCAACTGGTCCGCCTTTTGTCAATCTTCGAAACTATGTAGTGACATGGGTCAACAGTTACATGCGGGGATGATGCATATACGCACGAGGTTAATCATGCTCGGGGGTAAATTATACGATTAATTGTGCCTTGTATAATAACGTGACGCTCTTGTTTCATGTCTTACTTGATTTCTAGATTACTAAGAATATGAAATTTAATGCTAGAAACTAAGATTTAGCTTATTATAACTTGATTAAAATTTGACAGATCTTTGTGAAACTATTGATGTGTTAAATTCGGCCATCATTATCATTATGCTTAATCACTAATATATCTCTACGACTGTTATTCTTGAAATATTGGGTTCTATACTTGAGTTGAAGATCATTTTTGAGACTTATTGAAATACGTGAACAATAAGGTTCTTGAGGTTTATTGAATAGTTATTGGCTTGAAAGTTATGATTGATGTTCATTTGGAATATTCATTTAATTACTCTTTTTGATGTTATTCATGCTTCCTACCTTGCTTGTTATTGATATACATATGCTTGGTGTGGAAGAGTGTAAAGCATGAAGGGTTATGTCGTTCCATTGCATGCACATTATCATGTGAGGAAGCAATATTTCATTTACACTATCATGTGAGGATGGGAGTAAAAGCACGAAGGGTAATTTAATTTACATTATCATGTGAGAATAAGAGTAAAAGCACAAAGGGTGATGTCGTGTCATTTTATGTACATTATCATATTTTTATATTATCATGTATTCATGGCACCAAGGGTGTTTCCGTGCAACCGAGGACGAGGAGCATACATTATGTTGTGATATATTTTCCTTGTGTATACATTCATGCCTTTACCTTGAGTTGTTACTGTTGTACTTATGTTTTCTATGTGATTTGTTGTTGTTGTTCTGTCTTTGTCTCTATCTTAATTGTTGTTGTGTTATTCATGCCTTCTATCTGTTTAACTTGCAAATATCATGTATTCATTCTTGTTTTTATATCTACATCCATGTCATTTCTTATTTGTTGCACTTTCGTCTAAGCCTTCTACCATGGTAATTATTCATGACTTCTATTTGTTAGCTCATGAAGATCGCGATATCCCTCTTGTTTGTTATATCTACATAGGTCTTCTACCATGTTAATTAGTGAAATTTATGTTCTTCTTTTCTAATTGTTGTCATTACTTCTATGCCTTTTACCTAGTCTGTTACCATTGTCCATATGTATTGCCTTATTCGTTATTGCTACCTGTGTATTTCGCACTTTGTCATTAGAGTTATTGACTTTCTTTCACGTGGTTGGTACAGTTATACGCATATTTGGTGAGGATGAGATAAATGCATGAAGGGTGTTATCGTGCTATTGGATTTGATATCTTGAGTACATTTCTCACATTAGAAAACTTATAGATTTATTACCGTGGTTTGTTAGGTATCGCTCTAAGGAAAGGATTGGTCGTGATATTGAGGAATATTAAATCGTGATTTCTTCTAGTAACCATTTACTACTTCGCATATTCATTTCTATTACTCTTCTCTATTATGTTGTAGTATTGTTCTACTGCTAGTCTACCACACAGGTTATATCAGTGAGTATATTTTAACTAAAAAGCCTCGTCACTACTTCACCGAGGTTAGTCAAGATACTTATTAAGTACATGTGGTTGGTTGTACTCATAATACACTTCTGCACCTTGTGTGCAGATCTTGGAGCAGAGCTGTGGTGGATGACGGGAGCTGACTCTGAAGATGTTTGTGCCTTCCGGGTGTGGCTCATGATTTGTACTACCAGTCCTTAGAATATTGTATGGAATCTAGATGTATCATTTGTTGATCACCTTTATTTTATTAGAATCGTGCCAACTGTTAATTGGCTAAAATAACGGGTTGGGTTAGGTGCCATCACGACTAGTGAATTTTGGATCGTGACACTTAGGCATATGAGAAAGAAAATAAAAATATGATTAAAATAAAAGGAAAAAGGAAAAGAAAAAATATTAAATTAATGAGGGATAATTTCGAAAATATAAATATTTTAAGGTTGTTTTTGTCGTGAATAAATTAAATTTCTGCTTCAGCTTTTTGGAAGAAGCTATAATTTGTAGCTATTCCCCAAATGTAGAAAAAACTGATCCTGCTGCTGCTTAGAAGTACTTTTTCATTTTGGCCAAACACCTTAAATTTTTTAAAAAGTACTTTTTGCCTCCCAAAAACTTGACTGAACATGCTCTTAGTTTAGAATATTCTATAGGCAAAATACATCGGCAACCCCTTAAAGTTGTCCTCACTTTTCACCTGTACACTTTATTTTAAGTCTGTTCTATTTAAACACTTTAAATAGGTCTTTATTGTGTCATTTAGACACAATGTGCTGACATGGCAAGGCAAGTGTTTCTCACATTTTTCAAGCGCGTGGAATCATCCCAAAAAACAAACTCTACATATTTCTTGCCGGAAAAAAATAGCTTCTACCGGAAAATTTTCTGGTGAACTTCTCTTTTAATTTTTCGGTATTGTTCACATGATTATTACCGTATTCTCCTTCAAATCTGGGTATACTACTACCAACGCCTTCAGATCTTGGTATATTACTTCTCAGCTTCTTCTTCATGTGCTGATTTCAATGAAATTTTTGGTTCAAATTACCTCTGTTGCCCTTGTTTGTCATGTTAGAGATTGACTTGGACACTGGGAAAGAGCGTTCTATTTCTTGGATTGATGTTAATGGTAAGTGCTTTTCCCCTAAAGTCTTCATTGATTCCGGTGATAATTCAGATGATAAAAATCAGGAAATTGAAGCTTCGAATGTTAATGAATTTTTTTCTTCCGAGAATCCTAAGATTAAAATTGAGATAAGAATCTTAGATGACAATTCAGATAAAGAAGTTAACAATAAAGGAGAAAAATTAAAGTTAGGAAAGAGAAAGAGGGGAAGTGAGGAAAATGAAGTGGAGGAGAAGGGAGAACTGAGTTCGTCTAATGCGAGAGAGCCGCGTGTTATTGCTGCTACTTAATTGTATTCATCAAGGTGGCCAAAGGCAAGATCATTGAGGGAAGGGGAGAAAGGCTATCAGATGGTAAAGGGTTTACTGTTGTCGGGTTTGAGGACTGTAGACCCTTGTGTTACAGTCATTCATCAATGTGTTAGAACTGGTCCATTAGAAAAGGCTCGTCGAGGTTTTCCAAACGAATATGGAGATCATAAAGAGAGCTGAAGGGGTGAGGGAGGGGGGTCGTCGGGAAGATGAAGAAGGAAGTCGGAGAAGACGACGAAGGGCTGGGGGGCTGATTCTTTTTCATTTTATTTTAAATTATTTAAGTTAAATCCACGTGTCCTTGTCTTATTCGTCACTTGGCGTGTGAATTACACGCATATTTTGTGTTCGACTGTCTATTAATTTTGTGTCTAAATGACACAGTAAAGACCTATTTAAAATGTTTAAATGGAACAAACTTAAAATAAAGTGTGCAAGTGAAAAGTGAGGACAACTTTAAGGGGTTGCCGATATATTTTGCCCATTTTTTACTTTCGTGACTATACAAACCATGCCAGTCCATCCATTCTAACATCTAGTCATCTGAAGTCATCTAAAACAACAATTTCCTCATTGATTTTAAAGAATATACATTGTATATTTAAAACTCGTAAATATAATATTGTTACCCTCATTTTTCTAAAATTTTAAACCTCTTATATCAGTAACGAACCCAGAATTTTGTGTAAGCGGGTTCAATCTTAAAAGTATATAACTTTAGTCGTAAAATAATAGTTGTCAAGTGGGTTCAAATAAATATTTATACAAAATTTACACAGCTTTAATCCTAATTTATATATATACACAGTATTAATTTTTGGTAAAGCGGATTCAGTTGCACCCGCTAGCCACCACTTGGGTTCGCCAGTGTCTTATATACTGAAACAAATAAAAAGTAAATTTAAAATAATTTTGAGGCGGAAGAATAAATAAACAAATAAAACGAAAATGAGAAAAACTTTATATAATGAGTTTATCTTTTAATAGTTATATTTCGATATATTTACTCATAGGGAGTGTATCTGTAGGATTTCATAGTACAAGGAGTATAAATATTTGATTTTAAAATATAAATTGTGTTCCTAGTATGGGAGGTTTTAGTGTAATGTTGCATTTGGTACAATAAGTGAGGGAAAATACGATTTACAAAAGTGACTAATAAAGTGCATTCTGAAATTGCACTTATAAGGTTCATTCAGCAATTGCGTTTTATTGCGAAGCATGAGAGGCTCGTATAATTAGAAAAATCTAACAATATAAACGTGTTTTGACCATTGGGTAGCTACCTCCCGCCATTGTTCTGAGCTTAATACACTCTTGTATATTGTATTTTATTTTCTGGGCAGACCCCACAAAAGACGACTCTGTTTCTTGTAAGAAAGAAACATAAGCTGATATTTGGGATCTGTGACAGTGACTCCACTTATATATAGACCAAAAACTCACCATAAATACCTCAAAAATCTTTCTTTTGTTGCTTTGAAGCTTCTATTAATTGTCAGTTTTTCTTGGAAAGTTTTCATTTTTTTTTAGGAATGGATAGCAGCAGCAGAAGCTGGTGGAGGAATTATGAAGGAATATTGAGGAGTTTTTACCCTTTGTTGTTGGGTCAAATGGTGTCTTTTGTTATGGCCCTTATGAGTTTCACTTCTTCTCTAGTTGCAAATCTTGGTATGTTGCTTCTTTTGAGCTTTTTGGGGGCAAATCTTGGTAGAGTCGGATTCAAGATTTAAACTTTAGGGGTTCAACATTTAAGGTTGAACCTATTTTATTTTTATAATTATGTGTGTTCATATCTATTACTTATTTGCTGTGATTTTTAGTGATTTCCTCATAAATTTATGCTCTGCGCGGAACCCAATGCTTATAGGCTGCATCCACCTTGTTTGTTTGTAGGGGGTTACTTTTTTATGTACTTGAATTATTTCTAATTTTTTAAAGGATGAATGGGGTTTCTCTTCACGTGAAAGAAATTGAAAGGTGAGAAGCAGTTTGATTATATTGGTAATTTTTGGTTGCATTTGTAGGTGCAAATACTCCACTTTCCCTGTCATTCTTTTCTTACACAACATTAGCTTTGGTGTATGGAGGCATTATGATTTACCGGCGGCAGAAACTACGGGTATTTTGTTATAAGCTGAAAGTAAATACCGATAATTGACTTGTGAGAGCCAATGTAATAAGAAATTAATTAAGACAATTTCATTTTTGGACCACATGTTTCAAAAGTATTTTTTTCTTCTCGTTATGTCCAGTCACACAATATCACATAAATTGGAAGGAGGGAGTATTCTTTTTCTCGTCGTGGCAATTTTCCATAAGAGAGTAATATTGTAAAGAGAGATATTTGTTTAATAGTGTATTTAGCATTTGATTTTACATAATGGTTACCTCAATTGAGTGTTGTTTTAAGCTTGCAGGTTCCTTGGTATTGGTATGCCCTTCTAGGCTTTGCTGATGTCCAGGGAAATTTTCTTGGTAAGAGTTTGTTCCCTAAATGGACATTACTTTGCTTTGCATACATTATTCTGAGGCTTTGCTATGCACTAGAATAGGAAATTTTGAAAAATTACTCAGCTTGCTACATTTGAGGATATAGCTTTCGGGGTTTGGAACTTAGGTTTATAGAGAGTGCAGGTTTTCAGTGTATGTGTATCTAACTGATACTGATAATTTACTTCACTACAAATTAGGTGTTATATCAAAGTGTTGTAGTAAGAATTCTGGGAATAGGCAATTTCCAGCTTATTCAGCTATTCCCTTTTATATTTTTATAAGGCTTACGTTTCTTAGTTCATTCATAGATAATTTACCAAATGGTGCTGAAGTAACAGCCTGCTTGGAAACAGGATGTCATGTGAATAGTAGAAGAGAAAAGTTTCATGATTATGCTTCCGGGGTTGGATCTTATTCGTAAACCCGTGTTTTTTAATGTATGCAATGGATTGAATTCTAAACAGAAAAAGAAAGAAAAACTTATAACCAGTCCGTTGGTTCAAATTTAGAGGCATCATTGTTTGATGCCACCAATTTGAAGTGTACTCCTCATGAAGTAAGGAAACAACCTATTTTTACTTGGGAGCTGAGAGGAGTTTTATGAGCTTTAGCCAGTGGAAAGGAACTAGAAAAAAAAAAAACGAAAAGAAAACATGCGATATATATATGTGCGTATGTGTGTGTGTGCTCTAGATCTAGTCACCCTCTTAAGCTAAGATCTAACATCTGGAATTTCATATCCTTGGTGCAAGGCCCAACTGATATAGAAAAATTTGGCCTCTACGTATTACGTTCATGTCTATTAAAATGCTTGCAAAGATTTACAATACATGCCTGCTTTTTTTCCGTCTCTAAAGAGCTATAATTCACATACTTTGCAATCTTCTTTTCAATATGTTCAATTATGTACAATCTAAAGCACCACATACGCTTCCCAACCGAAATCTGACCGAAAAGTTATCTTCTTTCATAGCACATTAGTTCTCTGGCTCAGTGGACCTGGTAATTCCATGTCCTATTTTAGGAATTTAGAACTTTAATGTAGTAATAATTATCCAGAATATGAAAATAACTTCCGTTAAATGTATTGCAGTAAATAAAGCATATCAGTACTCCTCGATCACCAGCGTGACGATACTGGATTGCTGGACAATAGCTTGGGTGATACTTCTGACGTGGCTAGTTTTGGGTACACGATATTCTCCGTGGCAATTCTTGGGTGCAGCAGTGTGTTTAGCTGGTCTCGGACTTGTGCTTCTGTCTGATGCTAAGGCAAGTAGTGAAGGTGAGACTGTCTGTTTCCTAAATGGTTCATTTAGGTGTAGTAAATGAGAACATTTGAATGTTGTATTTCATCTATCGTCAAGGTACCTTTCCATCTTTTCTTGAGTTCTTGAAAGCATTTTGTATCTTGAGTAGAACAAAAAGAGTGTTCCATTTAAGAACAACAACAACAAACCCAGTTCCCACCAGTGGGGCCTGGCGAGGGTAAGATATACGCAGCCTTACAACACAGAGGTTGTTTCCGATAGACCTCGGCCGGAGAAAGGATGAAGAGTGTTCCATTTAAGAAATTGTTAATTTTTTTTGGACTTTGGGCATTTTCATTTGCAGGTGGTTCAAAACCTCTTCTTGGCGATATATTTGTGATCATTGGGACACTTTTCTTTGCAATGAGTAATGTCGGCGAGGTTGGTGTATTCTTATGTCTTTATTTCTAAATTCCACCCTTCTACCTGATTGCAACTCTAATAGTAACCTATGTATAACTTCTCATCAAAATTTCATGGTACATTTACTGTAATTCACTTTAATGCAGGAGTTTTGTGTCAAAAAGAAAGATCGTATTGAAGTGGTTTCCATGATTGGTCTTTTCGGGTTGCTTGTTACTATAATTGAGATGTATCCTTTCTACCTAAAAATAGTTTTTTCATAAGATGTGTTTCTTATAGCTGTGGAACTATGAAATGTACAAATTCTCATTTTCAGACCAATCTTGGAAAGGAAGAGTCTGGAATCCGTCAAGTGGTCTGCAGAGATTGTAAGTGACTTAGAGTCGCATGTTCTTATTTTTGCTCCCCTATGTCGTTCTTGTTCTTTGTCTTCTTTCTCAAAAGAAAATTTCTTCTGTGTTTCCGTTAGAACAATATCTCATGTAAACCAGGGCCGTTACTGTAAAAATGGAGTCAAGATTAAGCCTTTCTGTTGTTCAATCTTCTACCTACAGATGCATGGATTAGTGTTTTCTTATTTTCCTGTTCCACCTCATACATAGCTCTCATTTGGTATTTGGTCTAAATATCCCAATAATGTAGGCATAGTACTTCCTCAAAAAAATAATGCAGTTAGAGTTGGAAAATACTAAACTAATGCAGTTCTTATTAGAGTTTGATCTCTTAATAAGAACTTAACAGCTAGGACTTATTTCATGTGGCAAAGGTCGAGGGACTTGTGATATAGGTCACAGGTTCGAACCTTGCGCCATACAAACTAACCCTAGTATTTAAATAGAGAAGAGTAGAGGGATGGGGCCCATTATCCTCGAGTTTCGTAAGCTGCGGTTGGTCCTAAGGGTTGGCACCGAACGGATTTCTCTGTTTTCAAGATAAAAAACTTGGTTCTTTTTTTTAATTGAAAGGAAAAGAAAAAGATCCTATTATCCGATGTGACATTGTTCTGTTTTTTTTTTCCTTCCAGATATTAGCCTTCTGTGGCTACGCAACCGCAAGCTTTATGTTCTACACCTTTGTTCCCTTTCTTCTTAAGGTAAAACTCACACTTAACAGTTCCAGTGACTACTGAGTCTGCTGCTATAGGTTTGATTCATATATGTCATTTTGTTTGCAGACAAGTTATACGATAATTAAATACAAGGATTGTGACGCTGTCTTTGATAACCACTGAATGATTTAATAGATGTATTTGTTGTTAGATATCTAGACCATGATGCTATATTGGACACAGTTTGTAAGTTAAAATATGCATTGGCACAAAGCCAGATAAAAGTTGTCCTAAACATTACCTCCGCCGTAGATTACATAATTTTATCCTGTACAATATTCAGTTTATTGCTGTATATTGTTAGGAAAAATATAATGGTATAATCAAAGTACAATATAATCTCATTAGCCTTAGCATAGCTGGTAAATTTGTTGCCATGTGACCAGGTTGTCACAGCTCGAAGCTGTGAAAACAGCCTCTTGCATAAATGTAGAGTAAGACTGCGTAGCTTAGTACACTGGGTTTCCCTCTAATGTAATGAGATAAAATTTTAAAAAAAAGATATTCAGAGAACTTCTAGTATCAAAGAACCCCAAATTATCGAATACTGAAATGACATCTGTCCAAATTGAGCCAAATGGATAGTGAGTCTTTATATAGCCGATCCCAACTACCTTGAACTTAGAGGTGTAGTTGTAGTAGTTTTTGTTGTTATTGTTATTGAATTTTTTTACTCTGGGATAAGGAATTAATTGAAATCAGTTAACATGAATCTAAAATTGAAACATGTGATCTCATTATCAACTCTAACTGAAGGATAATATGAATACAGATGAGCGGATCAACTTTGTTTAATCTATCTCTACTCACATCTGATGTGTGGGCAGTTGTCATTAGAACATTTTTCTACAAGCAGAAGGTATGTTTATCCGATCTCTTCGCTCATTTGAATTTTGATGGTTTCTGTGTCTATCTCTAGTTTTTTTTAGAATACCGTGTATTGATCACTCCTAATTGATATTTGCAGGTCGAATGGCTGTACTTCGTAGCTTTTGCACTTGTGGTTACGGGGCTGATCATATACTCGAAAACGTATGTCCTGCACTTTGTATTCGTTGTCTCGTCTCATGATTATAAAATATCATATTATTACATTAAATGGGGATGCAGGAAATTGCACAATCTACTGCAAAATTTATACCAACGTGTAGCAGAAAAACGAATGACATGCTTTGAAGCCCAGAAAGAAAGTATATCCAGGGTCAAATTTACCTGTCTACTTTCGGATATTGTTTACATTTAACCTCTGTTATACTATTGGGCTAAATTTTCCCCCATTGTTAGCAAACTTCCAAAACTAACCTCCCCCCCCCCCCCCCCCCAAATGGCTAGGATAATTTTGAGAAAGTTGCTAACGGCAGGTTAGTTTGGCCCGATAGTATAATGTAGACAACATTTGAAAAATAGAGGCAAATTTGGCCCTTTTCCCTATAGCAAAATGTATAAAATTCCATGTAACCTAAGCCATCTATCTGTGATCTGAACTTAATCCCTACCCTGAATTCTTATTTTCAATGAAACTCCATGTTATTCAGTTGTTCTATTTTGGAGTTAAGTGCACTTTGCCCATTCAAAATTAAACCATGGGCTTGCTACACTATATTACTGTAATAAGTAGCTTTGGATTCTTGACTCGACGAGTTACTAAATATAGCTAGTACCATTTCTTTGTTCATCAACAGCGCGAAGGATGCTGTTAGTTCACCAGCTATCGAAGAAGCAAATGCAGATCAAAGACGCCAACTTCTTAATGAAGATGAAGAGCGTGCTGATCATAGACATGATGCAATTGCTTCATGAGTTATATACAGCAAGATACATTGGTATTACACGGATGAAAGGGAAGCCTTGGAGCAACGGTAAAATTGTCTCCATGTAACTTATAGGTCACGGGTTCGAGCAGTGAAAGCAGCCACTATAATGCTTGCATTAGAGTATAATGTTTGCATCACATCCTTGAGGTGCAGCCTTCTCCGAACCCTACATGAACGCGAGATACTTACACCTTGCTGCTTATTTTATTGGTATTACATGTATCCATATATTAAAGCATCCTAATAAAGTTATGTAAATTATATTCTAAACCATTTGGCACTTTGCATCTGCTCCATTTATCCTCTGTTCAAAAGAAAATACTCCATGTCCCATTTTTTATGATTTTTTTTTATTGGAGACATAGATTAAGCTACATTATATTAGGGATATGGGGAGAAAAAAGTTAAAAGTCATCGTAACAAAGTGTAAAATCTCAAATTTTAGTTGAATTTGAATTCTTGAAAAGTAGAAACTACGTCAAACATCTTAGACGTACGTTAGAATACAAAGAAACATACTATAAATTAGGACATATGGAATAACAGTTCTAACAACTATATTAAAAATAACACAAGATACTATATTTTGAATTATTAATGTTGATATAAAAACAATGGTCAACAGCTCTAATTTTTGGTTTAACTATAAGGAGTAAGAAAAAATATCAAATATGCGATATATATGATATTTGATAAACTATGTTTAATTATGACTACTATGGAGTTTAAGTTATAGTCAACTTGTGATTAATTCAGATCATATTAGTGATATACCATATAAAGGTGAATATAAGGATATAATATATAACTTGAATGCTAATAATAAAAGCTAACTTCTTCCACCATTACTCGTCGATTATTCTTAACTTTTACACTAAAGATGAAGACTCTTTCTATCTTGGGTCTTCTTTTCGTGCTGCTAATGGACGAGTGGATCATCCCAAGGTTATTGTCTTCTTCTTTTCATATGAAATTTTCATGCACGTTAAAAATAAAAATCGTGCATGTTAAGACCCCAAAAAGATCCATGTACACGTCAAAATTTTAGTGGATCAAAACTCCAAGTGAATTTTTGACGTACGAAGAATAAACTGCAATCGGGGATGAGAAAAGAATGAAAGCTGAATTAGTTTTTTTTTCCTTTTTCTTGTTCTGTATTCTTTTTTTTTTATAACCGGTTAAAATACTGATAGTGTAGCTAGAGAGTTAATGTAGAATATAGATATATATATTGAAAAATCACTTAATTTTAAAAAATATTAATTTTGGAACCTAAATTTTCAAAAAGTATAACGAGTTTAGTGTTAATTAAAAACCTTAAATATTGAAGCCACCAAATTCAAACTCTTGGATCTAATCATAAATATGTTTTCTAATTATGTTTTTTCTTCGTAATAGCAATACATCGTCTATATGGGCAAGAACTCAGTTCTGAACGAGCAATCAGTGATTGATTCTAACCATGATATGTTAGCCTCTGTAATTGGAAGGTAAATAAATTTCATATTAATTTTCTCTTTTTTAAAAAAATATTTTTTTCGTAGTTAAAATATGGTAGTTTAATTAATTAACTTATTGTATTTTTTGTTTTTCAAGTATTCATCATGCTCGCAATGCTACTGTTCACCACTATCACAAAACTTTTAGAGGTTTCTCAGCAATGCTTACACCTAAACAGGCGACTGAAATCTCAAGTAAGTTTCTTTAACATGTATTTCATTTATATTATTAAATTAATAAATTTAAAGTATATACACTGACATCGTAAAAATATACGTACAATATTTAGCTCGCGTTAATTACTTGAATAATTTATTACTACATGTTTTTCTTTTCAAACTTTTCACTTATTTATAATTAAAGGAAAGGAGTTTCGAGAGTCAAACGTATTACCTTCAAACGACGAGATCTTGGGAGCGCCCCAGCCAATAGCATATTTGGTTCTACTGCTATTCAAGGAGACTACGATGTAATTGTTGGTGATATTGATTCTGGTATGCATTAATATTGTTTGTCTTTTAAGATTGTCATGCACCATCTTATAAGTATTTAATAGCTTTAATTATATAAGGGTATTTGTCTAAACTATCCTTTCTCTCTAAAACATCTAACTTAATACTTATATAACAACAGTAGGGTGAATTTCCCAACTAAAAAAAAAAAAAACTAAAGTACTCCTATATAAGAGTGTTATTTTTCTAAAATTCCATATTTTAAAACAAATTTAGTTTGCCAAAACGACTAATATTATGACCAGATGAAGTACCATGCTTATGTATCTTTAAAAAGTGAAAGATGTTTATAATATTATATTATGGGTGTTTAACGGATGGGCCGGGCTGGTCCGGGTTTGGAAAAAAGGTAACCGACCGGTTATCAATCCGGACCGGTTACGGATTATGCCAAACCGGGCTTAACGGGTCCGGATCCATTCGGGTAAAAAAATGAACCGGCAAGGTTACGGGTTCAAGGGGCCGGTTTATTGTTATTTTTTTATTTTTTATTTTGTATAACTATCGTAGTTTATATTAATATAAGGTAAAAATATAAAATAAAAGACAATCTTATAATAAGAGTGTTTGAATAAAAGGATGCAAAGACTTTAAAATCTTTATATTTGAAATTTTGAATATTTCATTAAGAATTTAAGATAATATTATATAATCATAAATGAAGATGGAAAAAAAATTGCACTTATAATTTGCAAGTGTTTTTTTTATTTCATACTTACAAATTGAAGTTTACATTTAACAACAAGTAAATTAACAAAAAAAGAGTAAATTCAAAGGTTTTGCATTGCCTTAGTAAGTTTTTCACAATCAATATGAACTTTTTGATCATCTTCTGGAGTGTTAAATTTAGATGGGTTACCTTGTGTTAATATATCTCCAAGTTCCTCGTCTTCTAGTCTATAAACATCTTCACGTCCCTGATTTCATCGTTCCGATCTAATCCAATCTCTGAAACATATTAAAATTTCCAAAGCATTACTTCCCAATGAGTAACGGGTGTCTCCAAGTTGTTGTCTTGCTTGACTAAATGCACTCTCTGATGCAACAGTTGAAATTGGCACATTCAGCACGTCCCGAGCCATAGAGAAAAGAACAGGAAATTGTTTTTCATTCTCATGCCACCATCCCAACGGTGAAAATTCTTTTGTGCGAGGCTCTTTTTGCTTTTGCAAGTAAAATTGAAGTTCATCAATGTTCCTGCTACTGGTTTGAGTGGTAGGAAATGTAGACCAAATATTAAAACCATCAAGGCCTTCATCATCATCCATAGTAGTAGAAGTGGTACAATGCATAGTGGGATTAGCATTGCCTACATTAAGAGCAGCAACATCAACTATATTTGCATAATAATTATATAATTGTTGTAAATAATCATTTAGCTTGTTCATACAATAATATATATCTGGGGTTTTAGTTGGTCTAATCTCCATATAAGTATATAAAGCATTGATTAATTGGTGACAATCAGGCATCTTAATAGAAGGATTTAAAATATCACTAATTAAGTAAATCGGAGGAATTGAAAAGAAATATTTTTTGAATTTTGCTTGCATTTTTTCAACAGCATCCTTATATTTTTCTTTCTTCTTAAATTTAGAGAGTAGAAAAGAAATATTAGCTATATGTACTAAAGTTATAGTAACAGTAGGGTAATATGCTCCAGAAAACTCAACAGCAGCTGTATAAAATTATTTAATAACATCATTAATGGCCTCCCAAGTAGTAGTTGTTAACATACAGTTTGGATCAGTACAATGCGCATTAGAAACTTCAGTTATTGGAAATCTATATTTGTAGCAATATTTTAAAAATAAGTATATATAATTCCATCTAGTAACAATTTCGTCTGGCATGAATCTGAGGTTAAGGTTATGCTCAGTGCACTTACTCTTAAATTCTCTAATTCTAGATTGTCTATTATTTTCTTGAAGAACACCAACTGCTCTTCTAACATGAGTAATCTCAGTTGAAAATAAATCAAGGTCATTTTTAACAATTAAATTATAAACATGACATGCACACCTAACATGAAAATTTTTGTCAAGTGGTGGTTGCAAATGCAGTTTTAATATTGAAATTGCGGCATTATTGTTAGAAGCATTATCAAAAGCCATACACAATATTTTTTTCTTAAGATTATAAAATTCAACAACTTCGCAAATAGTAGTACTTATAAACACAGCAATATGGCTCTGATCTTCATCATATTTAAAAGCGATAATACGTTTTTGCATACAATAATTATCATCTATCTAATGACATGTAATTGTCAAGTAATCATTTCCAATAACAGCATGACCAATATCAGAAGTTAGAGAAACTCTACAAGGAAGGTGGTCAAACAAATAATGTATGTATGTTTGATATTGTCCAGGAAGTCTAAAGATATCAGATCTACAAGTACTTCTAGGGATACCTTTAAATAAAGGATTATAAATCCTTTGAATATACATAATAAGATATGATGAAGAAGCAAAATAAAAAGGTAGACAAACCAAAGCAATCATTTTTGCTAACTCCTCATGATCCTTCATTTTATCATATTTCATTAATCCTCCAGTACTAGGGTTTAGAGTTGCTTGATTTCCATCTAAATCAGAGCCTCATTCTATAGGGTGCTCAATTCTCATATGTCTACTAAGTGTCCCAGTCCCCCTAATTGTCCTCCAGTCTTATGTTTAAAATCATTGTATACGGTAAATCGGGGAAGCCCAATTTTAAGGCTCCTACAGCATTCCGAGCCTCGACCTCGACTGTATCGGAGCAGAACCTGAAGTTTAACCCCGAGGTGCACTCCTCGAGGAAGCATTACGAGGGGTCGATGTACCTCGAGACGGGGCAAGATTCGAAGATCGTCATGAAAAGGCAGGAAACTCCCAAAAGGCACGTGATTAAAGCTGACAAAGTACATAAATTAGTACAAGCCCGTACCGTGACATTAAATGGCTGTACCAACCATCTCTCTTTTATAATAATTACACATGTACTATGTTGAGATTCTCCCTCATATATAAAGGGGACCCTTGTCACTTTGTAATACACATGATATTCAATACAAGAACAACAACATCCTCTTCTCTCTAACTAAAACATTCTCTACAATTGTTTCATTGATTTATTGCCTTTCATTTATTGTGTTCATTAGTTGTTCTTCATTTATTACTTGTTATTAATCACAAACAGGACACCTTTGAGGCCTTTAACACTGTTATACCATTCTCAATATCCCCTTGTAAAGCTCCTAAGCTCGACCTCGAGGCCCATTCTGACCAGCCTCGAGATCAGACACTCCGCTGCTCGTTTTGCTCAATCTCATTACCTTTTACTCTTATCTCGTTTTCTCACTTCTCACTTAGCATCTACTGCCTAAAAAACTGGTATTAAAAATAAATCACGTATTTCTAAAACCACATAATCAAGTATAGTTGTAATTACCATTTTCAAGATAAACAGTTTGGCGCCTACCGTGGGGCTAAAAATAATATTGATTATTTTAGTGATGGTTTTCTAAAAATACAAGTTATTCTTCACACTTTTTCTTGTCCAATACTCTTCAATCTCAGGTCAGAAAATGTCCAACCCAGTAACGCACATGGAAACAACGATCCTAAGGATCACAGAGAGAATGGCGCAGCAACTTCAAGAGCCGGTGTACCACAGCAAAACCCTGGAGGGGTACCAGTGCAAATCCCCGTCAATGAAGGCTCACACGACCCTCAACATGTCAATATGAGCTCTCATACGGACGGAGGCGTACGCAGGAAAGACCGACATGAAGTACGGAGAACTCCCGCTCGAAAAGAAGCGGCTCGGTTGGTCGATAGAAGGCATCTTCGAGAATCTCTCGGCGACCGAACCAAGAACCATTTCCGAGAAAGAGAATCGAACAGGAAGAATGGATTAGAAGAACCCCAGCACGCCATTCACATGATTATCAGAGAAACTGGTATCCCACAAGAACCCATGCTCAAATGGGCCAAGATGCCCATCGCCACAAAAGGACAATCTCAAAGTTATGCGCTTAAAGGAACTATTGTGTTCAAAGAAGAAGATATCGAAGCCTTGTCCCATCCGCATAATGATGCACTGGTAATTTCTCTTCTTTTAAATAACGTTATAATTAAGCGTGTGCTCGTGGATCCAGGTAGCTCGGCCAATATAATCAAATTGGGGATAGCAGAGCAGCTCAAGCTACTCGACCAAATCGTACCCGATTCTCGAGCCCTCAGTGGGTTTAACATGTCAACTGAAACAACGAAGGGAGAAATCACCCTCTCAGTCAATGTGTTCGGTACGGTTCGGGAAACCAAGTTTTATGTCATCAAAGGTAACCCGAGATACAACGCCCTGCTCGGAAGGCCATGGATACACAGCATCAGGGCGGTACTATCGACCCTCCACCAGATATTGAAATTCCCACCTAAGGATGGTGTAAAAATGGTGTATGGTGAGCAACACGCGGCCAAGGAAATGTTCGCAGTACATGGCATGGCACCGACGCCCATATACTCCACCTCGGAGGGGTCAGAAGATAAACAGGTCCCCGAGGATGATGAAGAAGACTTCCTCGCCCCTCGAACCTTTGTTGCCCTCGAAGATTCGGACGCAACCATATCAACGGTCGAGGATCTAGAACAAGCTGTTTTGATGGGATATTGTTGGTCCCAAACGCACACGTAAGTATACGTGGTCGACAAGTAATATAGGATTGTAAGTCCATATATCGTACCCACAGAAGACTTGTGATTAACTATCAACTAAATTAAACCCAAACAATTAATCTATTCAAGCGAACACTAAAGTATGAATATTTAACTAAAATTAATCTAGAATAGTAAACTATGAAATTAACGAAACAAATTGGAGAAATTAGACACGAATTCAATAAGAGCCGATATTATAGAGCTATGGGTTAGCAAACAATCCTGTTGAGTTTTCCCCTTAAATCGTCTAATTAATTATCTGGTTTATTGATTAACGAGGTTAATATTGCTCGTAGCCTTCTCCCGAAGTACAACTCGCCTATTCAAGCTAACCTAATGCCTATATTCCTATGAAATTAAGATTAAAAAGAACGCATTAATAATTCCCGTATAATAACCAAGCAAGGTGATTAGGTATATTCCTATCCTAACCGCAAATCCGCTCCCCTGAAGGGTTAAGATCTTGCTCTACCCAACCTTATATGCAACCTAGAATTTCCTCTCCCGAGTTCAATCCTAGATTCGTAGATAGTATTCAATTGGTGATCAAGCAATCAAATAATTAAGCGCAAGATTGAATAAATAAACCAATATGATAAAATAATAAGAATAATTCAAGCTTCAAACTACAACGTTCATATATCACCCAAAACTCTAGAACTAATTAACTATGAAATTAAAGGCAAAGAAGAGAAGAAAAACTAGGTAGAAGCCTCATTCAAGCGTGGTGTGTGTTCCTCCACGACCAAATCCCCCTCGTGAATATCCCACGTGAATCTCCTGAAAAAATCCCCCCTGAAGTTGTGTTTTTGGGTCTATTTATATGTTTGGGATAAACCCTAAACGTGTAGGAGACTTCTATTCAAACCGGGAAACACTTAAAACCTTCAGAACTCGGAATTGACCGGACAGGGACCTAGGCGTTAAGCCCCAAACGCCCCCTTATAGCCTGAGCAGACCTGGCGTTAGGGGCCAAACACCCCACTAATGCCAGGGTTAGCCTGGCTTTAGGGGCCAAACGCCCGACTAACGCCCGGGTGTTTCCTTTTCGACTCTTGAGCGTATTTTTGACATTTATGCATCCATTTAGCTTGGCTTCCATCTCCAATTCACCTACACATGAAATAGACTCCATTATGCACATATAACGTGTATTTTTATCATTAACGCACACAAAATGTAAGGTATATAATGCTTAAAACCATGAATTCTAGCCACGCATCAATACCCCACACTTAGACTCTTGCTCGTCCTCGAGCAATATCCTTCAACACGTACACATTTCATTAACAAGGAGTATTTTACTTTTCAATCACACACATTACCCCTTAACTATGATCGATACCGGCAATCAAGTATGAACATACAAAATTTCACATTCTTTCCCTTCTTTAAACATGCCCAAGTATAACAATTTAATCAATCATACCAACAACCTAATCGCAACCACCAAACCTCAAGAGTCGACTTGCAACCACTAAGCCCTCTCAATTCACGCACCTACCCAACAAGAAAATTACAATATTACCAATCGTACATGAGATAATGTGCCCTCACCAACAACACAAGAGTGAATATAACTAGTCCACACATTCAAATATGCTTTTGAACATTATTTAAGGACATCAGACACTTGAACAATTTCACTCACTCTCACAAAGACTTCATATGCATCCAGTGGTCATATCATAAGCTTGCCCGTAGTGTAGATCTCCACTAATTCAAGTTAGCCAAATCTAGGATCAATTAGGACTTTTAAGGTTGTAATGTAGGCTAAGGGACGGGTAGGACATATTTGGAAATAGTGACTAACCCTCCTAAGCACTTTAATACACTACATTCACAAATCAACACATATTCTTCTCAACAAATTCCCTTGCCACAATTCAAATTCAACATAGCCCCCTTTTCTTAAGCACTTCTATATTTTTACTAGCACAAATTAATAAAAATTGGAGGTGTTTCTTTTTGTACATACTTTTACTATCATTTTTTTTCTTTCTTTCCTACACACACTCCATACATGAAAGTTCATTAGCTAGTGACTTTTGAATGCAATTTTTAGTGCACTAACAAGTCTTTCCATGGCTCCACTCAAAAGTTAATCCTCAATATCTCACCTTACTTCTTTTAGCGACTAAGTGCCTTAGGAGGAAAAGGTGCAAAAATCTCAATTTAAGAACAAAATAGGGGTACGGCTTGTAATGTGGGTACCAAAGAAAAGGTCTAAAGGCTCAAAGGGGCTAACAATGGAAAATTTATTTCTTATGTGTCAAGCACATCCATGATAAAGCAAGAAAATTCCTACGTCATCTCCTAGACTAGCATAATCTACAATTTCGCTTCGATTAACACACGGGGCAAGTTCTAGACTACACAGGATCGCATAAAAATCACTAAAACTCACTCACACTTTGCACATGACTCAATCACAACGGTTTTATTCAACTCTCAAGTCAAGGAAGCACACAAAATTGGAATTAAGCAATATTACACTATGTAGCATACAAGTCAAACAACTGAGCTAAGGCGTCACAAAATATGCTATTTATTTTTACTCAGGCATCACATGTCAAACCAAATATAAGAGAAAGCAGAATGTATGTCATAACCTAATATGTCGACATCAAACATGTCATGGGGTATTTCTTAGTTACTCGGCTTCTTCCTAAATACTCTAAAAAAACCATTTAAAGTACCCGGTTCAAGTTACACCCTTGGGAAAGAACCGGTGCCCAAAGAAAAACCAAGGGATACTACCTAACTACTCAAAATAAATAAAACATCTTTTTGGTGTTTTTAAATCAGACTTTATCCCTCAAGAAAATTGTCCAACAGATCCACCGTTGGGAAAAAATCGAGCTTTTTCTAAAAAATAATAATTTTATACAATTACACCTCACAAAGTAGTTTCCCCACCCCACACTTATGTTATGCATAGTCATCGATGCATGATCACAAAGAAAAACATTAAAACAAGGGTGAGAAATACTCCCTGAGACCCTCTCGGGCATAGCCCGGACATGATTCTCAATCTTTAGAGTCGGGATGACCCCACACTTAAGCTCAAACATGCCCCTCAGCTTCATCTTTTGGGTACTCAGACTTCCCCTACTCTGCAAAATAAAAATAACACAAAACTGACACTAAAAAAATAATGAAAAGATATACAGGCTGGGTTGCCTCCCAACAAGCGCCTTATTTATAGTCGTGGCACGACTCTGCTACTTCACCACTTTTCCTTACACTTTGAGGATATGAATTGCATCCCCAATTTTGCATCAATTATTCTGTCACGTTCATGGGGTGGTGGTGTAAAATGAAGGAACCAAACAATAGGTATCGCATCTTGCACTTCTTGGCCCTTAGGTGAGGGATG
>MDKJ01257549.1:0-49882 GCA_005239525.1 Nicotiana knightiana
CCCCCCTTTCGGAGGCATCTTCTTCGCATCCCCCTCCTATCGGCCACCCTCCCCCACCTCACCTTCATCTTCTTCATTACCTCAAACACCCTTAAGCACCTTGAAACCTCCATTAGAACCCAGCAAAAAAAGCTAGCAGAACCTCTTCCTTTGTTGGACCTCCACCAGCCGCCACACCCCCAATACACCCGTTGTCGGCCAGATCTCCTCCCAACACTACCATAGTTGCTAACCAACCTCACACCACGAAGCAACAACCCTTGACCTTCCTTAACCTAAAACCTTATTCTTCACGAAAAAGGGAGCAGTCCCCATCACCACCCTCAACTAAGATAGCCGTCGCTGCCGTAAACAACCTCATCTCCGCCAAACGACGCACCTCACCGGACGTCGGTAGAACCACACACACACACACAATGCATAGAAACAAGGAAAATGAATCTGGAAAAATAAAAATAAAAAAGAGTGTGGATTAGAGCCTAAAACAGAGGAAGGTTACTGGGTTCTACCATGATGGAAATGACTGGTTTTGCAATGCAAGTTTGGTCAGTGAGGTTTGCCGTTGAGGTCTTGAGTTGCCGATTCCGTTCGGGTTCATCGGTGTAAGTCACGGTCAAGAGTCGTCGAGTTGTTTAACTTCATGTAATTCCGATTTCATTGATTTGTACCAAATGTCCGTTCTTCCTATTCTTTTACTACTTTGTTCTAATAATTATCATATTGACTTAATTTGTTGTTTGAGTTAGTGTTCAATCCATCTCCTATTTTTGTTCTTTTGTTTCGATTTTTACTGTTATTGCTTTTTTCATGCCCATGTTTTATTTAATGACTACTGGATTTACGTATCAGTAGGAATATTTATTGACGCATGTTGTATGTCTTGGTTAGTTGTTGTCAAAATCTGGTTCATTTATCACAAAGAGTTGGTGCAGTATAGATAAGAAGTTGATCATTGCACTAGCCTCACTTCAGTATATGCTTAGATGTTGTATATATATAGTACTGCAAAATAAGTGTTGAAACATATCTTTATAAAAGGATTATACAATATAGCTTCAATTTCTTGCTTTTATGCTACTGGTTGTAGGATTTGTCTGCTGAGCTGGTTATATATAAAAATAAATTATAATGATTATGGGTACAGTTCCCGTGGCATAGTCGTGACACGCAATCTCCAATTGGGGTGTGCATTTCATGTGACCCGACCATAACTTCGAATAATTAATAAAATCACACGTAGCAATCGCGGGTGCATTTCATGTGACGTGGTTGTGATGTGTCCAAAAATAACAAGTGCACGCCATCGTGACTTGTCCCAAGATAAATCCATAAAATATCGAAAAATGATTTATAGACACATTCCGTAAGCTAAAATACCACTTTTCGATAAAGATTCCAAAACTTAGAGAATAATTGAATTTCGCCTTAAATAGGCATTTTTAATCGTCATGACCATAGTCATGACTATACAATCTACACTCGGGTGTGCAACTCATGTCCCCGACTCTAACTCAAAACATTAACTAAAATAAACATGTTCTAAATCGCGAGTGCATTTCATGAGGCGCGGTTACGATAGGTCCAAAATCAACAAGTGCACGCCATAAATAATCCATAAATATTAAAAGCGACAAAAAAGTAAAAGGGGATAAAATCCACAATAGGTTTAAAATATGTAAATAGTCAGATAATTAGGCCAAATATTAATAGTTAAGCGACCGTGCTAGAACCACGGAACTCGGGAATGCCTAACACCTTCTCTCGTGTTAACAGAATTCCTCACTCGGGTTTCTGGTCGCAGACATTTTAAACAGAGTCAAAATTTTCTCGGTTTGGGATTTTAATAAATAAATAGTGTCCCGGAACACCGTAAAAAATCGGGGTGGCGACTCTGAAACTAAAATAAATCCCAAATCCGAATAATGTCACTTAAAGTGGAAAAACTCCCCTATCACCCTTACCGGAGGAAAAAGGAGGTGTGACATTGTCGGCCGCCGTAATGGATTTATTTGGAAGCATCCAAGTATTATGGCTTGTTAGGTATAGGCAAATCCCGGAAGGATCATGGGGGTATATACTATTCCCTGAGGATTTGCCTGTTTTGTGATTATGAGAATTCACTCGTGTGTTGTTATGGTTCTCTTGAATTGAGGTAAGAAAAGAAAAAAAAGGTTTCTATATGAAGGGGTGTTCACCCTATTAGTGGTTCAAGAGTTATGATGGAATTCCTGCGCTATCTCATATTGGCATGCAGGTCCAGTAAGCAGTATGTAATTGGAAGTAAGGATCAAGATTGTGGTTCAGTATTGACAAGGATTTCATGAGCTCGGGTGAGCAAGAATAAGGGATTTGAATGTCTAGAGTAAGTTGGTGTTGCCTCCAGTGTCACCTGAGATCGGTGTTTGGTGAAATAGGCTTTGTATCCTGGTCATGGGTTCTTGATGTGTTTTGCAGTATAAGTGTGGTCGGTGGTATGGATGTGCAGACTTGTTACCTCGTGGGAAAGGTCGTGGGAGCATGACCACGGGAAGATCGTGTGAGTGTGACATGTAGTCACGTAATGGATTGAAGATTTAGACTGAGTATAAGGAAGTGTAATATTGCTTATGTGAGAATTTATGCTTGGGAGGCGTTCAGTACATTGTGTTGTGGATTGTGGGGTGTTCGTCCCCGCTATGATGTTTGTTCTTGCGTGTTATGAGAAGAAGTGGGTTATTATGGACCCAGGTAAGGCTATCAACCTAGTTCGGTGCGAGCAGAATCAGCTTGAAGTGTGTGAATGGGTTAAATAGGATTATGGGCTTCATGTGAGGCAGATGTGTTCCTTTCAGTATAGTGCTCCTCAAGGAGGGGTGCTGGAATATCGGATGTTGTTTCGTCTTCGTTCATTTCATGTAAGGTTATTATTTTTCCGTGTGAGTTGTGAAACGGCTTGAGAAATTCCTATGTGTTAAGATTCAACGTAGTGATGTTATGTGAGCAGGAGGGCTCTTGAGATTTTAGAGTATATATATATCGCACCTCACTTGTGCTTAATTTTTGTAGCATATGGCTCTATCAGTTTCCCCAGGATGGTATTATGCACTTAGCATGCTTATGACTGGTATTTTGTAATTTGTAATGGTGAGCAATTTAGCTCCGTGTATATCGCCTTATGTGAATTTTATGATGGGATCGGGTGGCACGCCGCCACAGGTATGTTATTTGGATTGGGTTGCATGCCGCAATAGGGTGATGTTGAATGAGGTTCCTATATTTATTTTTCTTGTGTTTTTCTCCCTATTTTCTAAGGAAATCCATGTTAGTTGCGTGAGTTGAGTAGTCCCTTCCTGAGTCATTTCCTTATGTATCATGTTCGAATTGTGGCCTATTGGCGCATTGTGGCATCGTGTGAGACTGTTGGTCATATATGGGATGATTGGTCGTCTGAGCAGCTCATACTGGGTGAGATGAGGCTATTGGATCAAGGATCAGTGCGATAAGATTTTGTGAAGTATGTAAAGAACAAAGGCCAAAATATTAGCGTAGTAATGAGGTTATGATTTTAGTCAAAAGGGAGAGAATCAATGTTTGGTTAACTCTGCAATTGGTTAGCAATTTCTACACATCTCCTCCATTGTGGTGGTATCATCAGCATTATAACAGGATGTATATGTATATCAGCAGATGCATTGGGAGCATCAGATTCGTGGAATTTTGGCTATTAATGTTCATGGAACGTCATTGTGGTTAGATGGTGAATTATGCAGTGCATGGTGCTAACTCAGCAAAGGTACGCAGTAGTGTTTTGGTACCTCGTGTGGTAGTTGATACGGTGTTTATATATTGGAAACAGGCCTGGCAGAGAATTTCAGGTGTTGGAACTGGGTTCTGAGCTTATTGTATGGATAAAAGAGGATATCTTCATATTTGATCAAGCTAATGTTCTCAACTGGGTTGTGGTAGCACGGGCAGGTGCACGAGGTGTTAAACAGCGATTTCAGATAACTCCAGAGCAGTTCTTGGCACGTTCGAGGATGAATATATGTTTAAGTGGGAGAGAATGTAACGACCCGACCGGTCGTCTTGAGATCTAGCACGTCGTTCAGCGGTTTGAAGTCATGAGCAGCTTTGTTTCAGGTATTATGACTTGTAGGTGTGGTCGGAATTGAATTTCAGGAAGTTTAGAGTTAATTTGGAAAGAAATTCTCATTTCGAAAGCCTTAACTTGGAGAAATTGACTAAGATTGGGATTCTGAGTAAACGACCTCGGAATCAGGATCTGAAGGTTCCAGCAGATTCTTATGATGATTTCGGACTGGGGCGTATGTACAGATCGGGTTTTGGATAACCCGAGAGCGTTTCGACGTATATTGTGGAAGTTAGCATTTTAGAAGGAATTTCATAAGTCTGGGTTGAAGTGCATTTCGGTGTTATTGATGTCCATTTGGGATTCCAAATCTGGGAATAACTCCGTATGGTGATTATGGAGTTGGGAGCGCGATCAGAAGTGAATTCGGAGGTCTGTAGGTCATTTTGAAGTCATTTGGCTAAAGATAGAAATTTGAAGGTTTTTGAGAAGTTTGACCGAGAGTTTGACTTTTTGATATCGGGGTCGGATTCCAATTCCGAAAGTTGGAGAAGGTCCGTAATGTCGAATATGACTTGTGTGCAAAATTTGGGGTCAATCGGACGTGATTTGATAGGTTTCGGCATTGGATGTAGAAGTTTGAAATTTCAAAGTTCATAAAGCTTGAATTGGAGTGCGATTCATGATTTTTACGTTGTTTGATGTGATTTGATGCCTCGAGCGAGTTCGTATCATTTCTTAGGACATGTTGGTATAATTGGTTAAGGTCCCGAGGGCCTCGGGTGGATTTCGGAAGGTTAACAGAATGAATTTCGGACCAGAGGGTTGCTGAAATTTTCTGCGGAAAGCTGTTTTGACAGAAACTAGTACAATCGTGGAGCTGAATTTAGAAGCTTATATCTCGAAATATATAAGGATTCTGAAAATTTGTAAAACATTAAAGTTTTATCCCTTGCATTCTAGTTTCCAGAAAGTTAAACCATTCATGATTTAGGCATTTTATCATAAAGTTATGATCGATTGAAGATGGCTGGTGGAGCAGTTTCAACAGAATTTTCTGATGCATGGAGCCGACTTTAGAGCCCATATCTCGGAATATATAAGAATTTATATAGTTTACAGACTATCAAATTAAATATCTTTGAGTCTAGTTTTTAAATCTTCAAACCGTTTGTCATTTTAATATTATTACAAGGAGTTATGATCTTTTTAATATAAGGTGTACAGCAAGAGAAAATTGTAATAGGATATACAACCTGCACAGCGCAAGGTACAACTTGATGAAGCCTGGACAGATTATTTTAAACACGAGTTTTGGCCCATTTCTTTCATTTGGTTTGGAAGATTTTGGAGAGCTCAAGGAGGGATTTTCACCAAGCAACACTAGGTAAGTGATTTCTTCCTATTTTTGAGTTAAATATGTGATCTTACATGGATTTAGACATGAAAAATTAGTATAAATTTGGGATTTTTGGGGAAGACCTAGAATTTGGAATTTTGGACTTTTACCATGAATTTGAGCATGAAAATTAGAGTAAATTGTATAATTGAGTTAGTAAAGCTATGGGTAGAATTTAACTTCGAGAAATTTTGGAATCCGGGCACGTGGGCCTGAGGGCATTTTGGTCAACTTTTCGAGCGGAGTTGAGAACTTATATAATTTGAATTGTTACAAGTATTAGAGTGAATTTTTATTGGTTTGCCCATTATTTGAATAGTTTTGGGGTGTTGTGCATCAATTGGAGTCGTAGGAAGGGCTTGGAAGCCGGTTATGGAATTTCGGAGCGAGGTATGTCTCCTTTCTAACTTTGTGAGGGGGAATTGTCCCCATAGGTGAACTAATTAATTATGTGCTACTATTTGCAGGGGCTACGTACGTACGAGGTGACAGGAGTCCGTGCGTAGCTACTATTATGCTTGTGTCAGGGTAGTCTAGAACCCACTAACATGCCTTATGTGTTGTACTTGTGATCTTGCCAATAATATTAGACTGTTAATGCTATCGAATTAGTAATTGATTACCTAAGAAGGTTAAAGTTTACTTTTCTTAGTCATTTAGAAAGAGAATTGATTCTTCCTTGGATAATTGTGTTTCGGATAAATCTATAATGTTTGAAACCCTGTTGAAATTGGCAAGTAAATCCTCAGAAAGGTTTTAAATACTATTTTCATGTTCATTAAAAGGAGAATTCTATCACTTTATTGAACAACTAATTTTCCTGAGTCGCATGTATGATTCGCGAGTAGGATAACCTTGTAACTATGTATAACCGTGTCACATGATCGATTCGCGAGCGGGGAAGATAGATGCATCTATGGTTCGAGTCGTTTGACACTCGGTAGTATTATTGTTGGTCCGCGCCGTTCGACCCTCAGCACTTTGTTTGCGCATGATAAATGCTGCGTATTTCCTGTGATTTATACATGTTTATCGCTCTAAGGAAATTTTTAATTGCGAGTTAAAAAGAAGAAGAATTGATGTGTAAAATGTGAAATAAGTCTGATGTTTGTTATCCCTAATTATTAGTTAAGTGTCTATAATACTCATGCTTAGTACCTCACTTGATTATAATTAACCGACTTATAGCAAGTGTCTAATTCGACCTCTTGTCACTACCTCTCTGAGGTTAGGCGGGATACTTACTGAGTACACATTTTTTTCGTACTCATGTTACACTTGTTGTGCATTTTGTTGCACAGGTACCTTCATAGCAATATGGCTGACTTGGAGACTTAGACGAGCTGCATCACTCGGAGACAACCCGCAGTCGGCAGAGTCTTCCTCTATGTATTGCACTTTCATTTTTACTTGTCCAATTTGTATTTCGGAAAAGCTTTGTAGAAATTAAAAAATTCTTAGAAATTGCTCATGTACTTGTGTCACCGGGTTTTGGGATGTGTTTGGGATTTAATTTAATAAATGGAATGGTTTACCTGTCGTATTTATTTAATAAATTTTTATTCGCTATTATGACTTGTAAGTAAAAGGTAACAATTTAAAAAAAATGTTAAAACAGGAATTTATTTCAACTAATTAATGATTGGCTTGCCTGACGGTGGTGTCCGGCGTCATCACGACCTTAATAAATTTTGGGTCGTGACACTTGGTCAACGGTCAGATGGGTTTAAAATATATATTTTGAACAAGTTAAAGTGTCTAGATGAAAAAAATTGAAGTAGGAGGACCGGCATGAAAAAATGGCACAAGTATAGGTGCTATTTAGGCCATTCTGCCCTTCGAAAACAACAAACTCGCACAAAAAGAATGCAAGAAAGTGAAGTTTCCTAACAGTTCGGTAGCCTCTCAAAGATAACTACAAATGTCTTTGTACCAATGTGCAAGACTCTACTAAACTTGCCATGACCTGTAATACCTATGAATCTAGGACTGTAATACCAACTTGTCACGATCCAAAATCCAACCAATCATGATGGTGCCTAACATATTTGTTAGGCAAGTCGGACATAACAATAAAGAACCAAAATAACGAATTTACATAAATAACATAAGTCTGAAAATTGAATATAAAATAATAATGTGAATACATGATAAATCCCCAGAACTAGTAAACACAGAGTCATGAGATGAGCTCTAATTCGGAAATAGAAGTCTGAATTGACCAAATATAATATTGTCTGAAATAAAAATAACAGTACATAAGAAAAAAGACGCCAAGACTGCGATCGAGAATGCAATTCAACCTCGTTCTAAATGATTAGCCCAGTTGCAAGCTTTAGTGATGTTTTAGAAGTCAATACCACAATTATATAATTTAATTATGAGGTACCCAATTTTTCGAGTGCTGTCTAACTGGAAGAACCTGGTTCTTCTTGATGTACTTACTTCTACTGTTGCGGAATATTAAAAGCAGTAAAGTAAAAACACAGAGATTTTTACGTGGAAAATACCTGGCTCAAAAGGTGAAAAAACCACGACCTACTCCAAAGTAGGATTTGCTCAAACACTTCACTAAAAACTCTGAGCCAAAAGGACTTACAAAATAAACTCTTTTGTAATCCTAAGACTAACTCTAATCCCTTTGTAGTTACTAGCCCCCAGCTAATTTCTACAAGCTTCAAGTTAACTCTAACTTGAACAATGCGTACCTATTACAATTGCTTCTATGAAAGCTGAAAAGATACAATATTAAAACTCCTACTACAATCAACTAAACTCAATAATTAATCAGATGGAACTGGTTCTTCTAGTTGAACTATAGCCTTTGAATCACACAATGATTCTGCTAGCAAAATAACTCTGGGAACTTTGATTTCAGATTTTGATTCACTTCAACTTTTGTGCATTAAGAATTCCAGCATAAATACATCGAGTATTTATAGAGTCAGTTGTTGAGCTTGTTGTCCAATTCTAGTCCAACTCTACCTGGGTGAACAAATTCGTATCAAACTCAACTTCCTTTCTTTTGTTACTTTCCTTGCTGATTTCGACTTCAATCTTCTCATCAGTTTGCAACCTTTTCGCATTAGGAGACAATCTGTTGGTTCATTGATATTTCACATTCACAGATATCTCCTATGCATATACGGTTCATGTGCCAGCTATTCAGTTCAAGATGTGTGCTCTGATGGACCTGGTTCAACTGATCAGTCATTTGTCAATCTTCAAAACTATGCAGTGACATGGGTCAACACTTAGCTACTTATGATTGGGTCAGACACCTAGATCTGCACAATTAAGTGCAGAGCGTAGCATAAGTACAACCGCCCAATATACTCAGCAAGTATAATAACTAACCTAGGCAAGGTAAAAGAAGCAATAATTATACATGATACTTGCTATGACCTGTACAATTTCATAAACTTAACAAGTGCAGAATAAGAATGTGATCAAGTCATACAGCATAGAAAGAACAATATGTGTGTGCACAATTACTCAAGTTCTCTGCTTAGTTAATGATGCAGCATGTAAAGATGACATGCAGTAAATCAGGAAATTAACCAGGAGATTGCATGTAAGATGAAATGCAAAATTCAAAGCAAACACTAGCTAGATTTTCCTTAATATTTCCATATCCGTACCAAAGCACTGATCAGTTTCCTCAAATCCGCATGTACACTATCAAGGGAGAAAAATGAGAGGGTAACCCTAAGAGGATGTATCCATATCCACACACTGCACGAACAACTCACGTGTTGCATGGACAACTCACGTGCTAATAATATTTGGATCTGCACAAACAACTCACATGCCAATAGTATCAATATCTGGATCCGCTCGGAAAACTCACGTGTTGTACAGATAATTCACATGCCAATAATACCTACCACATAGATAACTCACGTGCAAATAATCACAATCCGCCCCGCATGGTCACATGCTATTAGTCCATATCATAATACACAGAGCGCAATATACAAGAATACATGTACATGATCAATAATTATCAAGTTTCATACTCCTGAACTTGTATAAATAACATACTATGGTATAGGCATATGCAATGTGTGCTACCACAGCTAGAACAGACAATTTCATCATGAAATAGCGGTTTATCAGGTTCAATCAGGAGAATAACCTCAACGTAATCTCAAATGTGGTACAAATAGCTCATAGTGAGGTACAAGTAGGGTAGACCTCACATCATGAAGCTTAGCAATCAATTCAAGGCATATAATAGCCTACACACTACCCCGAGCATGAAATAGTACCCCGGTGCACGTATATGGGCTCAACCCCATACATATGCGCCACTTATAGCACGTAGCTATCACAAAGAATTCAGGCAACTAGTGCATCAACCAAGATCTAGGTAAGATACTTACCTCAAGAAAACCAAATCACTCCTCTAACTAGACCTTCCCGCGTTATCAGTATCTGAACGACTTGAATCTAGCCAAAATAACTTAATGCCATCAATAATAGCCATATGAAATAATTCTAAATGATAAAGCTAAAGTCTTGAATCAAATATGCAAAGTCAACCCAAACGGTCAACCTTAGGCCGGCACCCCAGAACCTCAGAACACGTACAAATTCCGAATACTCATTCAATTACGAATCCAGCAATACTAATTTCATCCAATTGCAACAATAAATCGACCCTTAAATCATCAAATCTCACTCTCCAACAACATAGTTTAAAATCCTCAAATTTCACTTCAAATTCATGTAATAGTCAATGGGTAATCAATATCTAACATTAAACGTGATTAAACTTCACTTACCTCTTCAATTGTAGCAGAAAGTCTCTCCAAAAACGCCCTTAGCTGAGTTCCAAATCTACTAAAATGAGAAAACACTCAATCCTTTCGAATATAAGAACCTGCCAGTGAAATCGCATCTGTGATCCAAAATTCCGCTTCTACGGTTAAAACCACGCACATGCGAACTTCACTTAAATTCCAACATACTGCTTCTACGGTCTAACTCCCGCTTTTGCGCGTCCGCACATGCAGAACCTTTCCGCATCTGCGATCCTACCTCTGCCAGCCTTTTTCCGCTTTTGCGTCCCATTGTCCGCATCTGCGGGCTCGCAAGTGCGGTAAACCCTTTGCACCTACGACCTTCTCCAGCCCAGCCAAGACCGCATCTGCGATCACATGGCCGCTTCTGCGGCATCGCATCTGCGGCAAATCCCTCACAGGTGTGATTACACCAGAACTCCCAGGCTTCAAAAATCCTTCAAAGTCTAAAATGATCCGTCAACCACCCGAATAAAACCCGTGGCCTCTGGGACCCCATCCAAACATACCAACAAGTCCTAAAACATAATACGAACTTGCTTGAAGCTTCAAATCACGTCAAAATATCAAAACCACGAATCGCACCCCAATTCAATCCTAATGAAACAAATTAACTTCCAATTTCTAAAACTCATGCCGAACCATACTAAATCAACTCCGAATGATCTCGAATTTTGCACACTAGTCCCAAATGACACCAAAGACCTTTTCCAACTTTCGGAATAAAATCCGAACCTGATATGAACAAAGTCAACTCTCAGTCAAAACTCTCAACCTTCCAAACCTTCATTTTTCTAACTTACGCCAAAAAGCAGCAAATCAACCTAGGACCTCCAAATCAACATCCAGACATATGCCTAAGTCAAAAATCGCCATACGAAGCTATAACCAACAAAACATCATTCTGGAGTCGTCTATACAAATGTCAAACTCCGATCAACTCTTTCAACTTAAGCCTTCAACCTTGGGATTAAGTGTCCCAATTCACTTCAAAACATTCCCGAAACCAATCCAACAACCCCGTCAAGTCACATAACTACAGATGAACACAAAAGAAGCAATAAATAGGGGAACGGGGCTACAATACACAAAATGACCGGCGATGTCATTACATGTATGATGCATCTTTGGGACACATTGACGTGATCGACAATGATGAGAATTAGAGTGTGTTTGACCAAGCTTTTGGGAAGCCAAAAATATTTTAATTTGAAGTATTTGGTCAAAACGAAAAAGTACCTTTAAGTAGCAGTAAAAATAATTTTTTTAATTTTGGGAGGAGTTATAAATTCTAGCTTCTTTAAGAAGCATAAGCAGAAAAATAATTTTTTCAACACAATCCTTACCATAGATTTTAGATTCCCAAATTATGCCTCGTCAATTTAACCTATCCCTTTTCTTTTTTATTTCTACCATTCATTTTTTCTCTTTTTTATTTTTTATCATATTTTTATTCTCCTTCTCTTATTGCTCTTTGGAATAGTCTCTCTACCACAAATTGATCTCTTCTTTTATATAATGATTTATGGTTAGCTTTTTAATTTATAAGAAATGATTTATTTTAATATATTTAATTTATCACGTAAACAATAAGTGATACCAGATATTCAATAATATTTATTTAAATAATTTTATTTTGCTTTGAAAAAAATACTTATATTTATTTTATATTTTGTTAAATAAAAATATTAATTGAATCTTTTAATAAATATATAAAATTATTTCTCTTTTTAAAATAAAGTAATCGTAAACAAAATCTTTATTGTCTTTTTCGGAGTTTGGCATTTGTACTTTTTATAAAAACTGGTCAAATAAAATTAAGTCAAAGTTAAATTAAGGTTGTTTATCGGACGGGTTGGATTGGGCTGGACATGGGAAAAAACAGTCCGTCCGGCTTGTGGAGCGGGCTGGTTATTGGGTTGGGATTCTGGGCTGGTATTGGGGTGGACTGGTTAGCAAGGGGATAGGCCGAAATGGCTAAAATTGCAAAAAATAGCCGTTGCTCAACGGTCATTTTTTATTTTGACCACCGACTACAATTAGAATTCTACAAAAAAAATTTACAACATAAACTGAGCTGGACCGGGCTGGAACACGATTAAAGCCCTTGAACGGGTTAGCGGCTAGCTCGGTTCCGGTGCTCTGGTAGCCTAAAAAGGCCCAACCCCGTTCGGCACAACCTCCCTAACTAGCCAACCCGTCCCTCCTCTTACCGAACCGGGCTAACCCGGGCTGAACCGGGTTATTAGTGGCCCGGCCCAATTAACACCTTTAATTTAAATATATTAAGTTGGACAATATAAGAATCAAAACTGAAATACAACAATAACATGGGAATTAAAATCCCTATTTAAACACTTTACCAGCTTGAAAGTCGATCCAAACGTCGATTTGATTGGGCTGTGGTTCATGTTCATTCGGTTTTCGGTACTTCTTTTTTGTTTTTAACACCCTTGCCGTCAACCCCGTTTCAAATTTGTTTCGTCAAAACACCTCACGCGCTCCCTCATACAAAACTACAATTTCCTCTTTCTCTCTCTCTCAAATCCAACTCTTGCTTATCAGGTTATTTCGAAAGATCGATAGATGGCTCCGGTTTCGGCGCTTGCAAAGTATAAGCTCGTTTTCTTAGGAGATCAATCTGTCGGTAAAACCAGTATTATCACGCGATTTATGTATGATAAATTCGACAATACTTATCAGGTTAAAAGGATTTTTTCATACTCAATAGCATGCTTAATGCACATTATCATTGCCTGTTTTAATAGATCTGCTTCTTTGTAATTTTCTCTCTCTTCTGCTTCTTTTTAGTGATATTTAGTTTTTATTTGTTGTGGTTTGTCTTGTTCTTTAGTTCAGTTTTCTATTACCTTTTTACATTATATTCAAAGGTTCAAATAGATGGACGGACTCGCGAGAGTAGCAAGAAGTGTCTCTTTAATTAATATCTTAGAGATTCACTCACTCTGTCCAATTTATGTTGCGATATTTGATTGGACACTCACTTTAAGAAAGAGGAATTTTTTTTGAAACTTATGGACTAAAACATGCTATAGACATTTGCGTGGCCGTAAATCATCTCAATTAAGGGTAAAATAAGAAGTTTAAGCTATATTGTTTCTACATGTAGAAGAGTATCAATTCTTTTGGGATAAACTTAAAAGGAAAGTGTGCCGCATAAAATCGGACATAGAAGTTCTATTTTCAATTTGAGAGTGAAGTTTTAGGATTATGTTATAATAAAATTGGAAGAATACAAAGAATTGTAAAACAGTGTAGAAAATGATGGTCTAGAAAGTGCATGTACACTTACATAAGCATGTATAATTTGCTTTGAGAGAATCAGAGGAGATATGTTAGATGTTTCCCGATGTTTCGCTGATCATATTAATAGGCCCTGTTTGTGTTTCCGATATTTTATTTGGATTATGTTGCTGTTAGAAAATTGGAGCTCTTGATGAGTTGAAACAAATTTAGCCTTCCAATATGTGACCGTGAAAAGCAAAGCTTGAATCCATCCAATGTTAATAAAAATCCAAGAGCAGTTGGCGCATTGTATTGATGATTCACACGGTTTTCTACCATATGTAGTTCAATTTCCATGATAGTTAAAAATAGAAAGAGTAAATACATTTTCCTATACTTTGCTTACGAACAACTACAAAATTGAAGTGACTCTACACTCAAATACAAACTAGTCATATCCCATATTTTGGAGGAAGAAACTATAAGAGACTTAGTTAGAAGAAGACATTTTATTAACAAGTGTTTTACAAAAGAAATAGGTTGGAAATGAGATGCTCTCCAACTACAACAAGAGCTTATATTTATAGGAGATGGAAAACTAGTACATGTACTACCCTTATTTAATTACATAGTACAAGTGGCATAAAACAAGTACAACAAACATAAAAGTCTTATAATGTAGACACTTATTTGGCTAATAGACAAAGCATAAAAGCATGATCATGAACGAGAAAACAAATTTTATGGCCTTGGATTTTGGTATTGGTTTGGACAAGACATAGATGATGGCAAAGGAACCCATGCATAGTATTTGCATGGCATTGAGTTTGGGTAAGTTTATGACTTGACATGGATGACTTTTCTTTGATGACATGAGGGACCCTTAAATAGTATTTGCATGACATAGAACTTGGAAAAATTTATGGCTTGACATGAATGACTTTTCTTTGATGACACGAGGGACCCTTGAATTGTACTTGCATGGCATTGAACTTTGGGAACTTTATGGCAAGACACGGGTATGCAACTTTATTGATATATTTTTGGATTTTTATGGTAACTTTTGGTGGGTTAATAGTGAAAACTTGTGCAAATATTTTATTTTCCCATGGTAATTTCTTATGGGGTAGAGTAGTGAAGTAGTGAACAAGATAAAGAAGGTGTGCATACTTTTATGTCTGCAAATGGGTACTTACCTAGGGAGTTCAGAGGTGAAAATAATTTAAGACACTTATGCAGTTTTTTGGTTTGGAATTAAAGGGTAGTTCCTCCCATTTTCATGAATCAGTCCAGGGAGCCAGAGGTCTCCGAAGTTGACGATGATCAAGATGGAATGGCTGATGAACCCATTCCAAAAAGTAGATATTATTCTGCCACTGCAAACAAGTAAGTACTGGTTTCCATACATTTACCTTAGAGGAGATAAAAGTCTTAAAATGGCCTCAAAGAATTCAAGATTTCTACACTTGGATGGTGACAAGAATTTGACCCTCGAGCAAAGTACATAATTCTATCAGAATTCACTTCTCGCCTCTCAGGTATTCTTCGAGACTGATGGAATTCACTTGGGTTGCATTGTACCCTTGAATTGTACTTGCATGGCATTGAACTTTGGGAACTTTATGGCAAGACACGGGTATGCAGCTTTATTGATATATTTTTGGATTTTATGGTAACTTTTGGTGGGTTAAAGGTGAAAACTTGTGCAAATGTGTTATTTTCCCATAGTAATTTTTATGGGGTAGAGTGGTGAAGTAGTGAACAAGATAAAGAAGGTGTGCATACTTTTATGTCTGCAAATGGGTACTTACCTAGGGAGTTCAAAGGTGAAAATAATTTAAGACACTTGTGCAGTTTTTTGGTTTGGAATTAAAAGGAAGTTCCTCCCATTTTCATGAATCAGTCCAGGGAGCCAGAGATCTCCGAAGTTGACGATGATCAAGATGAATGGCTGATGAACCCATTCCAAAAAGTAGATATTATTCTGCCATTGCAAACAAGTAAGTACTGGTTTCCATACATTTACCTTAGAGGAGATAAAAGTCTTAAAATGGCCTCAAAGAATCCAAGATTTCTACACTTGGATGGTGACAAGAATTTGACCCTCGAGCAAAGTACATAATTCTATTAGAATTCACTTCTCGCCTCTCAGGTATTCTTCGAGACTCTTCGAGACTGGTGGAATTCACTTGGGTTGCAGGACAAAAATATTTTCCTTACTTCCCAAGATTTTGTTTTTAACATTAGAATCTTGCATGAAGTTTTTTGTGGCGATGCTAGCTAAAGGCATGAAAAACTTCGAAGACAACTTTTTGAAATGAAGTGCATGTCTTTGGATAGAGATATCACTGGCAAACATTTCCAGAAAATGGCGAAAATCTTTTTTGAGCTGGGTGGGATATCAATCTAAAACAAGCATTTGTTTCATCCCTACCAAAGATATTGACCGGTCGAATCATGACCATCATAGAAGATAAATACTAGTCAATAACTGATTCGAATATTGGTTACATTAGGCAAGCCATTTTTTATGCTCTTGATGATATCTATGCAAAAAGATTTGCTCTGAAACGGATAGTGAAGAATGATGCTGCGCTTGATAGAGCTTGCCACAGGTCAGATTTAATCACAGGAAAGAAAGATTGCTCATGCTAGGCGCCTAGGAAAAAGTTCAAAAAATTCAGGTTGCCAAAATTCTCAGGCGACAGGTCTAGGTTCGGAAGGAAAACAAAATACTTCAGTAGGAGAAGGCCGGGCAATGCAAGGAGAAATAGAGCTTGTTTTATTTGTAATAAAATAGGACATTTTGTTCAGAACTGCTTGCAGTCCAAGCAATCATTAGACTTCTCTCTGAAAGTGCGTTCATTTCAGGGAGGATGGCGATCTTGAATCAGTTTTCTCACTTGAAGATGTGCCCACATAAAAGACTCTTTTTTGCCTAGATGTTTATGAGGAATATGATGACGATCATTACGAAATTTCAGAACCAAAGCCAAAGGTGAAAGAAGACACGCACGGCATCACGGTGATCCTACAAGCAGAAATCAAAGCCTATGCATCCAAGTGGGACAAACCAACACATGTCACAACTCACAACTTTCTTTGACATGGGAGCAACCTCCTAGCTGATTAATCTTGCGATCTTTCCAGATGAGTATTGGCTGCCGTACTTCAAGAAATTCAACACCGCCTCAAATGGAATTTTGACCACAACTGTCATTACTAGGCACCCGATCATGACCAAATTGATTGGGTGAGATGTCCCAAATAAAGATTTGATTATTGGTTTTGACATTTACAGGGTTTTGCAGGTCAAACTCCAGATTAAATTAAAGCTAATGGGATATCATTCAAAAAGCAATTCGAGCCATATTGTGCAGTCCCGAGATTGTTCTAGCTCACAGAAGTAGATCAAGTCAGGGAAATTGAAGCAAAAATCAGACAACACTCCTCTGCAGAATCTCACACTGAATTCTTAATCAAATGTGATAATCCTTTATGGAAAAATGAAGAGTTCTTCATCAAGCTGCCTTTCAAGAAAAATGAGAATATCAATCTTATAAAGGCAAGTTACTCTGGTACGAATCCCGACCACCTTCAGCTTGCAAAAAAAGAGTGTCAGGAGCTAGTGGTTTTTGATCTCATTGAGCCATTAAATTCACAATGGGCGTGCGAAACATTTTATGTCAACAAAAGAGCCGAGCAAACAAGAGGTAAATTGAGATCAGTAATTAATTACCAACAACTCAATCATTTTCTTTTGGATGACAAGTTTCTTATCCCAAGTAAGCTCACCATTTTCTCCCAACTTGCCGAATTAAAATATTTTTCTAAGTTTGATCTCAAATCAGGCTTTTGGCAATCGGGAATCCACCTAGATGATAGGGAAAAAACTGGTTTTTGCATTCTCGATGATCATTTTCTATGGGAAGTCATGCCTTTCGGTTTAAAAACTGCTCCATCTTTGTTTCAAAAAGCCATGATAAAAATATTTAAGCCCATCCTCCACACATCACTTGTTTATATGATATTTTACTATTCAGTGATACTTGGGAGGAGCACATAAATGTGCTCAATCATTTTGTATCTTTAGTGTGAAAAAGTGGCATCATGCTTTCAGCTAAAAAAATGGTTTTTGCAAAAATAGAAATTGATACCTTCAAGAGATCATAGTTAACAAGCCAGCTGAGGAAGAACAATCTCCCCCAACAATACTGATCCTCCCTAGTTCAATCAGAATCGAGAACTGCAGAGAGGTTCTAACCGGCGTAGCCTAACCAACTGCTACAAGCGGGCAAGAAATAGATGTGGTGTAGACTCAAGTCAAGGCGATGGATCACTATCACTATACATAGATGCTTTCCCTGAACTATGTTTAATGGCACCCGATATTCCACGTACATTTTTCCCATGGAGAATACACCCTAGGTCCTCATATTTCTCAGGAACTTCTCCTTGATACTGGGTTCACAACGATGCAAATCCAATAATTTTTGGGAATAATAAATTATGTGAGACATTTTATTCCTAATGTTTCTACATATATTCTCCTCTCACAAAAATATTGAAGCAAAATGCCTAGCCACGGGGCAAGAAACAAAATAATGCATTTAGAACAATAAAAGAGGTTCCCAAGGTGTAGTACATTCCCTTTAATGGAAAGAAAGTATTGCAGACAGATGCTAACAATGAATATTGGAGCGCAATTTTATTTGAAGAAGAAAAAGGCAGAGAAAAATATGTGGTTAAGCTAGTGGAAAATTCAAGGATGCTGAACAACACTATCATTCCACTTTCAAGGAGATTCTTGTAGTGAAAAATGAGATTAAAAAGTTAATTTTTTCCTAATTCATTCAGAGTTTCTTATTGAGATCGATATGAAGGTTTTTTCGAGGATTACCCAGTTGAATCTAAAGGTCATTTTGAATCCGCAAATTCTCAGATGGGCTCAATGGTTCTCTCCATTTAACTTTCAGGTCAAGCACTTGAAAATGAAAGATAATGTTGCTGATTTCCTTTCAAGGCCAGGTGAATTTTCCAAATGGTTTCTGCAACAAAAGCACTAGAAGAATAAATCAGCAGTTCAAATGTTCATGTTCTCACATGTGTCGTGTCCAGGTTCTTCATCATTACATCACACGCCGAAGTTGTTTGATTTTTCGGATCCTCTTGATCCGTCCATCTAGTTAGGGCGGAGAGTTTTTTATGAACTGTAGGTTTTACGAAACTACAGAAGTTCCATACTTGCACCTTTTGGTATTAATCCGGAATATCCATTTTGCTAGGTGTTCATATCGCAGACCAAGAATTTTCCGCAGGAACTCTTATGGTTCTTTTGGTATCTCTGCCATCAATTCCACATTCTCATGAAATTCAAGTGTCGTGATTTCCGAGACTTTGACAATCTTGAACCTTTCCTAAAAATATTGTTGTTGTGGTTTAAACCTCAAAACTATCGGATTCATCATTTTCATTGTCGTGGAGTCAAAATATTTATGTTCCACGGGCCATTTAGTGTGATCAAAAGAACTATAAAGGTGATGCCTACGGTGTCTTTTTGGTTTCATTATCCCGGCACAATCCTAGCAATGAAAAAGGAGTACGTCGAAGTTCAGAGGCTCATTTTTCAGTAAAATAAATGCCTTCCGGAGGAGATATGGCCATAGAGGATGGAAGTTTGAATTATTCTTCCACTCACCCCCATTGACTGAGCACTTAAGGAATACAGGGAAATACCTGATGACTCACCAGACCCCTATGACATTGATCCAGCAGAAATTGCTAAGATCAATTTAAATGGGGATACCGGTACTTCATCGCAGAAGAAGAAAGGTAAAAGAGCAGGTATTATAGATGAGGATCATCCGTATGCAAAGAGATATTTCACAAGAGTTGAAAGCCGAAGGCTAGAAGGGTTAAAAGACAAGCATAAAGCATAATCACGAGCAAGAAAATAATTTGCATAAGTTTTCTAAACCTTTTTAGCCAACTTCCCCTCCATAATTCCCCCTATTTCCAAACCAAAAAACTGCACAGGTGTCTTAAACCATTTTCACCTCTTAATCCCCTAGGTAAGTACCCATTTGAAGACATAAAAGTATGCAGACCAAAAAGCTGCACAAGTATGCACACCTTCTTTATCCTGTTCACCACTCTAACTCATAAGAAATTACCATGCAAAAACAAAAAATCTGCACAAGTTTTTCACCTTTAGACCACCAAAAGTTATCATAAAAATCCGAACATATATTAATAAAGTTGCCTACCCATGTATTGCCATAAATTTCTCCAAGTTATATGCCATGCAAATACTATTCAAAGGTCCCTAATGTCATAAAAGAAAAGTCATCCATGTCAAGCCATAAATTTACTCAAACCCAATGCCATGCAAGTACTATTCATGGGTCCCTTTGCCATCATCCATGTCTTGTCCAAACTAATACCAAAACCCAAGACCATGTAATTTGTTTTCTAGTTTATGATCATGCTTTTATGCTTTGTCTATTAGCCAAATGAGTATCGTACATTGTAAGACTTTTATGTTTGTTGTACTTGTTTTATGCCACTTGTATTATGTAATTAAATAAAGTAAGTATATGTACTAGCTTTCCATCTCCTATAAATAGGAGCGCTTGTTGTAGTTGGAGAGGATCTTATTTCCAATCTAGTTCTCTTGTAAAAACTCTTGTGTAATAAAATGTCTTCTTCTAGCAAAGTCTCCTATAGTTTCTTCCTCAAAATATAGGGATATGATTGGTTTATATTTGAGCGTAGAGTCTCAAAATACTTAAGTAGTTGAGGAAGATTGCTCTAGTAGTCGAGAAAGATTATTCTAGTAATTGAGAAAGATTGCTTTACTAGTTGAGAAAGATTGCTTTAGTAGTTGTTGCATTAGGACTGCAAAAGTTTTCCCAGTTCGCTGTTGACGGCCTAGTTGCGGTGAGGGACGCCTTTTGTGAGCCTCCAGCACCCCCCTTGTAGGAAGATTTTTGTGCGAATAATTAAACCGTTGCTAAGGTGATTCAATCTCTACTGAGGTAATCCAATCTATACGGAGGTAATCTTATCTCTATTCTAGTAATTCAATCTCTACTCTAGTATTTACTGATCTCTACGATTCCCTGTACAAATGAAAAATTGAAGTGATCTTGCTTTTCCTTTGCCATTAGTTGTATAAATGTATGTTTTAGAAGCTGCACACTGATAGGAAAGATCAACACAGCATGTATTTATGCTGTCATATCCTCACTTCAGTATATCATACCACAAATAGCTATTGCTCCTTTCTGTATGTCTATGGGCAATGAGGACTGTAGGATTCTGAACTTTTATGCCTGGAAAGCGGTTTATGGCAGTGAACCTGTTACACCGTGTAATACTTAACAAAGTAGCTTCCCTCTTGGGGGACTAGTCACAGAGCTGTTTAAACTGTTTTTTTTTAATGTGTATCAAGCCTAAAATCTCGCCTACTTCCGTTTACCTTGTCTTGACAAGGAATATTCAATTGCTTTTTGAATTTGCTGCCTATGCAGATCAGAAGAATTCGTCGAAATTTCAAATTGAGTTATAGCTTCTTACATTTTGTTTTTCTTTGTCTTTATATTACTAGTTGGGAATACTATCACACTGTTGAGCCTTTATATTTTAATGCTTGGTTTGCTTTTTCGTGATTTGATTGGAACATAGTTTTCTTTGTTATCTAGACATGTAACCCATGTTTCTCCTTTTCCACTATAATATATCCATTGGGCCAAAATCCTTGATTTCTCAATCTACCGAGCAGAAAATAAAATCTCTAAATCTCTGATTTCTCACTCTCTTTTCATTCAACTTTATATTCAGGCTACAATTGGTATTGACTTCCTGTCAAAGACAATGTATCTTGAAGATCGTACAGTACGATTGCAACTTTGGTAAGATTTACTGATAAAATTGCACTATTTCTATCTTTAATAAGTATGACTGCTCTTGAGTATTTAAAATTGTTAATACAGGTCTTATAGACTTGTATTTATATCCATCTTTTCTTTTTGGAACAAGGACTGGAAATTCTATTTACAGAAAGATTAACAAGTTTCAAACAAAGAATAACAAGTTTTAACTAGCAGTACAATGTGATAGAATGGGTTACCATATATCAGAAAGAAAATGATACAAGAAAAAATAGAAAGAAAGTATACATCTTTCCCTCCATGCTGTCGTGTTCTATTGACTTTCCAAGAATTGAGAGAAAAAGAAGGTTTTATATGTAATTACATCTAAGGTTGGAAGAAATGTCTGGTAATAATAGTTGGATTATTTGAACATGGTACAAAGTAATATAAACCAGAGTTGGTACATGGCATTATAGGAGTATGAAATTCTTTTTCATCTGGTTTCTATTACGTCATCCCAAGAAATTGCCTTCTTGGTTGATGGAAAATTCAACTATCTTCGGAAGGTTGGATAAACCTAAAGAAAACTACTTTATAAATTATTGTTCTTAATTAATAATATAAGATATTTCAATAAAACTTAAATATAATAACTCAACTTTTTCTATTAATCTGTGTGAAGTTAACTAGCTCCAACAATTTGGGATGGAGGGAATATAAATATCTGAATTTTAAGATGATAAGTTTTCCATGTTAAGAAAGAGTTCAGTATTCTTGTTTAATACGGTGGTGAAAAAAGTTAAGTCTTTTTTGGGAATGGACCACAATAAAAAGTAGGTAGAATAAGATAGTCTGCGAGGAGTTTGATATTTCTCCTTGTTCTTATTCTTTTGGATCGTTAACATTTATCTGGATTAAGCATCAATCAGCCTAGATTTCTTGCTAAACAGATCAACTTAGATTAAGTTGTTCTTTCTTGTATTAGCATAATTTTAGAAGTCTGGCCATATTATGAAATGACTGACTTGACGAAATGCCGTTACAAGCTAGTTTCATGGTAATCAATTTTATTTGGCCTATTTGGCGCTGATTAGGAAATGTTCTATTGTTGCCAAGTTGCCTTCTAGGAATCATTTTGTGCTAGATTCTTTATTTGATGTACAGTTTAAGTGGTCTTAGAAAGTAAAATTAACCCTTTCATGTTGTCTTTATAGGGATACTGCGGGGCAAGAGAGATTTCGGAGTCTTATACCAAGCTATATTAGGGACTCCTCTGTTGCTGTCATTGTTTATGATGTTGCAAGTATGCCTTCTTCCGATGTTAATACTGTGGTGTGGTAGAAAAGTGTCTATCCAGTTTATCTTAAATGGACTTGGTGTTTCTAATCCTGCTTATGATTGATGTTATGTGATTTTCATGGTATTGGCTTGACTTTCTGTCATTTACTAAATTCACAGGCTTTATTTTTCCTGTTGATTACAGGTAGGCAGTCCTTCTTAAACACCTCGAAGTGGATTGAGGAGGTTCGTACTGAGCGCGGCAGTGATGTTATCATTGTGCTTGTTGGTAACAAAACTGATCTTGTTGAAAAAAGGTAGCCTTAAAATTCATTTCCTTCTCTGTTTTTTTTGGGCAAGGGCGGTGGTGGTGGTGGGCTCTGTTTGATAACTGATGAGGGTGAAATTCACCTTCTTGTTTTGCCATTTCATCTGAATGGTCATATGGCTTTGAGTTTGTCATTTAGGGGGATGTATGTTGGTATTATGGAAAGATAAAAGTCTTTGAAGCCACAATTCTCCCCTACCAAAAGTAAAGGCAAGGAGATAAAATAAAAGGGAGACATGCAAATCTTTAGGCAACGAGTCCAGCTCACACTTGCAGTGCTTAAACTTCTACCTAGAGAAAACAACCCATAAGATTTCTGATTTGGAAAATATAGCATCATTGCATTATGCATACCAATTTGTGCAATTAATCATCTATGCCAACTTGGTAATATTGCTATTTATGGAGACATTTATTTCATCACTTTTTAAGTTGAGTAGAAGAACTTATGATCAAGTTATTTAAGTAGATATTGGTTCATAGCTTAGAGAAGCCATTGTTAATTTAGTTCTGCACATTCTTCTCTTTTACTGATAGCTAAGTTGCGCGGACTCTTCGATTTTGGTGCTGTCCCCGTCCGGATACGGAACAGATACCGATACCGGGACGGGATATGTCCCGGATACGGTCAACTGATTTCGGACACTTTGACCGGAGTCCATCGACAAATTTGGGAGAAAAATTGAGATTTTGATTTCTCAAAATAAAAAATTAAACAAATTTAGAACAATGGAAGAATAATGTCCATCTTGGAGAATGAAAGATTGTGTTGTACAATATTCATGTAAGTTTTTCACAGAATGTCTCTCAAAATTTACCATATTTTTATAGCTCTATTTTGTATTAGCCGAATCCCCGCACCCGTATCTATATCTGGATCTGCATCCTCGAATCTTAAAATTTAGATTTCGCCGAATCCGATACTCGGATCCGTCCCCGTAGCGGATACACGCAACAGAGTTCGAGCAACTTAGATGATATGTGCTTGGATAGGAGTATTTGCACAATTAGCTTATTAGCAAGTAGCAACTATCATGAAATTTTTTTTATAATGTAACGTTTGTCTTAGAAAAAGATATTGAATTGAAACTTGTACAAATATAATGCATTGTTCCGAATCTACATAATCTAGTTTCGCTTGTTAGCTACATGGGTTTATTTTCACCATGAACTGTAATGAATTCTGGTCCTTAATTTGCTTAACTTCTTTTTTGTAAAGCCATATCATGAAGTGAATGCACCTTTGTCCCGGTTAATGTGAGTAATTTTGCTTAGATTTAGATTAAAGTTCTTATTTACCATTAATGATACAATATACTTGGGGTTGGGCATTCGACCTATCCTAATTATGAGGAGCATATTAATAAAATAGACCTTGTGTCTTACTCAACGACGAAAGCTAACTCATAAGCTGAGGATTTCCCTAGACCAGATAGAAGACAATATCCCATTTCCTCCATAAATGGGAGACATTTAACACCCCCGGCATGCCCAAAGTTGGACATCTGAAGCGTGGACCATACAACATCGGGCCCATCATTGGATAAATTATGAATAGATGGATTTGCTCTACCGTGTGAAAAAATAAGACAATGAAGAATTGATTGAAAACTCAGCTTGATTATTCGCTCAAGCTGCTGAATTTGATTAGTTAAAGTTGAAGTGCTTTTATAGGAATGAATGAATCTAATTAATTCTGATTAATTCTCATTGATACACAATTTCATGTACAATATTCTTAATATTTCTTACAGAGCAAACTCAGTATAATGGCTATTGTGATAAAAGGTTAGAGATCCTTGGATGGAGCATGGACCAACCAATACTCTATAATAATAGTTGCTTAACAAGCTCTATAATAATAGTTGCTTAACAAGCCCATGGTTAGGTCAAGAAACAAAATATGTAGCTTGAAGTAAAATAGGATACTTCTATGATAAGGCTCTTGGGAAGTCTTTTGTCCTTGGTAATGAGTTAGTTGAGGTCCTTACTAGTTAAAGGAGAATTTTATATCTTGTGCATCTTGCATTTATGAGTGCCAGCATCTCTTCCGTTGATAGACTCTCACATTAGCATATTGCTATGATTATCTTTTGTAATTCATACTTCCACGAAAATTTTATACCTTTCACTTGCTTTGGGGATGTAGTTCAGAGAAGAAAGTGATAGTTAAAGGTTGGAGCACGGCTGAATTAGTGCATTTCTTACTCCCATTGCCTTCTTTGCTTATCTCTCTCCTCCTTTTTTGTCTAATGCACCTACTTAGAGTTTTATGAGTGTGGTTAGTCTTGCTTGATCTATTGAGAACCTCTTCTAAGCTTGAGTCTTTTGATTAAATTATTTCAGCTCCTCAAGTTAAACAACTTGAGGACTCCTCGTGGGTATTTGGTGTTGTTCGGCGTTTGCCTATGTCCACGACATTATTTGTTTCTCAAAAGTTATGATTCAAGATTGTTGGGGTCAGAGACACCTATTGAAATAATAATTACAGGAAACAATGGAAAAGTGCAAAAAACGTAAAGGGTTCGAACAAAGACACCAAACAAGACAAGAGAAGACTTAGCTTTATTGGAGTTAGTTCCAGAAAAAAATAGACAAAATTTACTCAGCCTTAAGTGGAGAGTCAGCTTAAAGGAGCAATCAAAGTAATAAGACAAGATAAGATTTTCATTGTTCTACAATAATGCCTTTGTCAACGAGTGTTTATATAAATATTTTATTTCGACAAGGAAGAAGAGAAAAATGAGAATGGAATGCCTCTTTTATAAGCAGAGAAATATCTTTGCTAACGGCACGCGCATGACATCAGGAAACCTTCCTCCCCTCCCCCCTTCCCCCCTGTTTTCTAATTTTTTTCAAAGTTTGGGGCATTAAAAAACTCTCTTAGCGAGTACAACTCAGTGGAGTTTTCTTTTGTGTGGATGAGTTACTCAAGGACTTTGTGATAGTTGAGACTTCGAAAAGTTAAATTTTCGGGTTAATTTCATGGATGATCACTCAACTTTCACTTTATTGCACAAAGTTTCTACACTGATTGTTGTGATGAAAAAGCCACTCAACTTTACGCGAGTATTACGAATGACACTAAACTACTTTTTGTAACCATAAGGGCACTCAAGTTCGCCCGAGTATCACAAAAAATCACTAGGAGGAAATAGAGCCATTTTCGATGATAATGGCAAAGTTGAGCGACTTTAGTTACATAAAAATTGTTTAATGATTTTCTATGATATTTCGGCAATGTTGAGTGACTTTCTCGTTGCAAAAAATAGTTTATTGACTTTGCTGCTATATTATCCATAAAATTTTACTCTAGCGATATTCTCAGGATCTATAGATCCCCTAGTAAATAATTTTCCACCTAAATCTTTTCCTTTTATTCTTGTTATTTTACTTCCCTCTTTTCGTTTTATATGATGATGTTTGACTAGGCATGGAGTTTAAGAGAGAGACATTCGTTGTATACCAAAAGTACGTTTAGAACTTCTCATAAACATATCATGATATTTCTATGATGAAAAAATTATGTCATTAAGAGTTAAATGAGAAGTTTAATATGAAGAGTTTCTAGATAGGGAAATGTGTCATTCTCTTAGCACATATTAAAAATGAAAGAGTATTGTATAAATGGAATAGAGGGACACCAACCGTCATAAAAAAGGGAATAGAGGGAGTAGTATTGATATATGTGGGGTATCCCGTGGGTCCCAAAAAGTCGTATCAGAGTATTGCAATAATTTGTTGCCGAGATTGTTATGTATGAGTATTGTTGATATGTAAAAGTTATGTTTATACATACTATATCAATACATATGCTATATTATTCATACTTATGTATATGAACATTTGGTTATTTTATATATGTATAATGTGGTTCATACTTGCGGGTTAGTATTCACATGTAAGATACTATTCACATGGTACTATTGACTATTACTATTCACAGTAGATGCTAGAAAAAATATCGACAACAAATAGATAAAGAAAATCAAGATTTTTATGTGGGCAACCCATAAAAGAAAAAATCCACCGTGTACCTCGTATTTGCCAGATGCTTCATTTTTCTTCTTCCACAGACTTCTGGAGGCCTCAACGAGTCCTCCAGACAGCTTTTGCCCTTCTCGACTATTTTCCCAGGCAGCCTGTTACACCTGTGGATATTGGAGCAAATGGGTTCATACTGAGCGTTATCCTGATATTCAAACTTGGGATTGCCAGGGCGTTATTCCTATTTCTCAGCCTTTCAACTATCCCCTTGGGAACAAGACAAAATCTCGTGACATTAGCAGTACATCGAAGCAGGGATTGTACAGGTCCTTGACTTTCCACCCATCTTATTCAATGGTAGAGGAGGAATGTGCATTGGCTTCATGGGGTTGTAATTGAAGTGGCAAAGCAAATGTATCTGTGTTACAACTACCACAACTGCTCCTTATAAATAAATAAATAAAGTACCACTACTGCTACAGTTTTTTGCTGGAGAATGGGTTTCTGATAGGCTTAGGGTGCTAACACTTACCTTTTTTTATGAGCAAAGAGGAGTCTGCCAACTTGACTGGTTGTATATTTGTGCAATGTTGTGCCGTCTCTCATTGGTGCATGTATATATTTTTTAATTATTTCTAATTATCTTCATAGTATGCTATACTTATCATGCATTCTTCCTATGACTGAATTATAGGCAAGTTTCAGTAGAGGAAGCAGAAGCAAAAGCTCGTGAACTAAATGTCATGTTTATTGAAACCAGTGCTAAGGCTGGCTTTAATATAAAAGTAAGTAAAGTTATCCATGGATGGTGGTATGTGCACCATTTACTCTGTTACCCACAAAAGAAAAAAAGAATACTGTGATATGATTAAGTTAATTCTTTTCAATTTGGTCGTGCACCTATGTATCTTTTGGTTGCTCATAGTGCTTAATATACAACTGCAGCCCCTATTTAGAAAAATTGCCGCGGCATTGCCAGGAATGGAGACGTTATCTTCTGCTAAGCAAGAAGACATGGTCGATGTCAACCTCAAGTCAAGCAACGCGAATGCATCCCAGTCACAAGCACAGTCAGGAGGATGTGCCTGTTAACTTTAATGGTTAGAAATTCTTGGTCTACGATTTTGTTCTTATAGTCAACAACAAATGTGTGTAAAGTTCTTTATCTTTCATAGCATCTGAATTTTGATTTTGTTTTTTTGGGACGGACTTTAGAGTTGGATGCAGGAGATCGTCATCATAGTTTACTAGTACCAAGTATGTGTCAGTTATCTGTTTCTAGATATACGCAGTTTTGGCTATTTCCTGTTGGAACAAGAATTTTAAGCACATATATATCCGTTGATTTACTCGAGTTCTGCAATTGAATTTTCGTTTGGCCATCCTCATGTTGCAGCTGTATAGTTTCTTGTAGATTTTCCTTTAGTCTGAATTTGCTGGAAAGTAGTGATAAAGTCTGAACTCGTCCAACGAAATCTGATTCACTGTTTCTTATATTCTCGTCACTTTCATTATTCTTTGCTATTGCTTCCTTTGAATTTATTACAATAGACTCCAGATTGATTATAGTGCTGTTATATTGAATTTTCTCATGGACTTAGAGGTCATTAAGTAAAGCAGGAATATAGAGACGTTTCTTCATTAAGTGAATGATTAGGTATTCCAAGTTCCAAGTCAGCATTTCTCAAGTTATTTCCATTAAGGAATATGGCCTTTTACTGTTTCTGTTTAGATTAACTTTGGTCAGGAAAGGAAATGCAAAGAAATAAGAGGAGGAAAACAAACACATTTTAACTGAAACTTGTCCAGTCAAAATAGGTTTGTTTCATTCACTTAACGGCGAACATTGCTCTCTTCGTCGTGTACTAACGTACTTTTTATTTTCAGTTGCGCGGAGATTATTCTCGCTTTCTCAGTAAGATATGTCATCAGTATTTTGTTTATGTATTGTATTTTTTTAAAGGTACTATGAAACCACTTTTCTAAGGGAAAATGTTTTTAACTTTTTTTAATGGAAAGGTTTAAACTTAAAAAAAAAATACTTTTTCTTCTTCTATTCGGACCTATTTCATTGGACTCTTACTTTAATATTTCAGCTAAAATGTCTCCGAATGAGTTATGGGAGTGATACTTCCTGTTTCATTTTATATGAGTCTATGACGGTTTATGGGACACGAGCTTAAGAAAAAAAGAAGATTTTTATTGAGTTCAAGAGAATACTTCGAACTAATGATTTTAAACCATCATGACATTTTATTGTTATAAGAGCTTGTCATTAAGATTAAAATGCTACATTTAAAAGTAAAAAATTTCAAATATAAAAAAGATGTAAAAGTTCTCGCTAAGACAAAAGAGGTACCCCTCCGTTCCAGTTTATGTGAACCTATTTCCTTTTTGGTCCGTTCCAAACAAAGTGACCCTTTTTTAAATTTTGAAAACAATTTAACTTAAACTTACATTCTACCTTTAATAAGAAGCTTTTATAGTTACACAAATACTCTGAGCTTCTTTTTAACTTGTTTAGGACCACAAATTCCAAAAGTCTTTATTTTTCTTAAACTTCGTGCCCAGTCAAACATGTTCACATAAATAGGAACACAGGGAGTATTAAATAGGGACAGATTACAAAAAACCTACTATCACGCCATTCAAGTAAGAGATTTTTACTTATCTTTATTAATTTTGAAGCTTATTTACCATCAATATTGAACTTTTACCTTATTTACATGTTGATATACATTTGCTATTTATATACAAACAAGTTTAAATGAGTATCTTTACTCTCTCTCAATATATATATATATGTATTGTTTTTTTAATCTATCTTTTCTTCTTTTGGATCTCTATGCTTCTCTTCTCTTTTCTCATCTCCTTCTCCTTTTTCTTTTCTTTTCTTCAGAGAATTCAACAATAGATTTGATGTTATTGCTTATGACCATTGAACCAGTCTTTGTCCGCTACCCCGCCAGCCATTGAAAGCCATCAAAAACTTTGATTTTGGATTCGAGTTTTAAAAAATATTATTATCTGTTTTGATTGAGTATTGTTGCAAACAATCGGGATATTCTTTAGAGTTTATATCTTAATTTTGAGAGTGTTTGGTGAAGAATAAAGTTGATTTTAGATGAGTTTCATCGAAGAAGAAAAAAAAGAAGTGTTAAAGTTGTATTATAATTGTATGAAATTTGTTCTGAGATTCCTCAATTGAGTTCTTCAGTTTCTACACCCTCTATTTGATCATGTCGTTCTCATAAAGGGGCTGATATTCCTTTTGCTTTAAAACGCCTATCTTTTGATTAAGTGGTTTGACAATATTTAGTTGTGTATTGCCTTATGTCCCAAAGCCTAATCTTGGAAAAATACAAACATATATTGTAGTTGTATTTTTTATATGAATATTGTATTAAAATATGTAAATAAATTGTATACTGTATGAATAATTATATGAAATTTGTATTGAAGTTATAAATACTTTAATTACATAAGGTTGTATATATGTATCAAATTTGCATTAAAGTATATTATTATTGTACGAAAATTGTATTTAAGTTGTATGTTGTTGTGATTGTATTAAAATTATATAAATATTATATGAAGGTTGTAAAGAAATTATATATTATATAATTTATTGTATAAAATTTGTTCTTAAGAAATATAATATTGTGGATGTATTAAATTTGTATCAAATTTATATGAACGTTATAGTAAATGTGGATAAAACTGTGTGGACAAACTGGTGGTAAAACATTTTTTTTAGTTTTTTCTCTCTCAGCGCATAATAGCGTGTTGTTACTAACATACGCTGAACAACAATGGAGAGGGGAAGACCGAGGAAAAATGCGACGAAGATTCAGCTAGGGACCTATACGGGAGCTGGTAGAACACAAGTTACTGGAATGCAGAGGTTGGAATGCACAGATGTAACGAAAATTTCAATGGAACAGTGGCCACCATTATCAGCCACAAAGGAAGGTCTGAAAACGCCACATGCAATGACTCCTATACCGATGATTGAGAGTGGAAAGGTATTTTCTGGTAATCAATTGCAAATCGGAAGACCTAGCTTAGGAGAAGTTGATATGCATGCAAAAAGTTAGGAACACAGACTTGTAATCAGATGGAAAATAGTAATACTAGCGTAGAGAAAGTTGAGTTGACTGCGGGTAATTCAGAAGAATTGTTGGTAATAGTGGAAAAATTGGGGATAAATTGGAAGCTGATAACAATAAGGGCAAATTAGCAGATGAGAATGCAGAGTTAGGCCAGAAGAATTGGGCTAATTTGTTTGTGGGAAACAGATTGGCGGCAAAAGGCATGGACCTAAGTTTCATTGCACCGACCATAAAAAATGGAGAAGTAATTGTTGAATTGTGTAAGGAAGAAGTGGAAGAAGAGACAAGGAAATGGAATCAAGATTTGATCCTTTATGTTGTTGGAACAACTCCAACAATAGGAGCTATGGAACGATTTATTGCCTCGGCATGGAACTTTAAAATAAAGCCAAAAGTCTACTTTCATAATGAGGGATACTTTTTAGTAAGATTTAACTCTATAGAAGACATAGATGAAGTATTGTATTCAGGGCCACACATGTTGGGTACTAAGCCGATAATCATGAAGGTTTGGTCAGAAAACTTTGATTTTAGTAAGGAGGTGCTGCAAACCATACCTGTGTGGGTAAAATTTCCTAACCTTCCATTGAACTGTTGAGGAGCTAAGTCTCTAAGCAGGATAAGTAGTGGTTTAGGGGTACCATTATATGCAGATGCTTGTACAACTCAACTGTATCAAATTACCTATGCTAGAGTGTTAATTGAGATGGATGTAACAAAAGAGCTTCCTAAGGCCATTAAGGTGACAGATCCAACTAGGAGAGAATTTGTCCAAGGAGTAGCTTATGACTGGATTCCGGATTTTTGTCAAACTTGGATGCAAGTTGGACAGAGATGTAGGAAGGATGAGAAACCTGTGCAGAAGACTAAGCCTAAGCAGCAAAAGAAGAAACAGGAATGGCAACCTAAAGATAGAAATTGTCACGACCCAAATTTTCCCTCAGTTGGGTATTGTGATGACACCTAGTCTTAAAGACTAGGTAATCCTAACATTCATGGAATAGCAACAATAATAAATAAAATCTAATATTTTCTAAAAAGGGGTTCTGTATACAAGAGCATATTCCCAAAACTAGGTAGTACAAGTCATAAGCTCTAAAGAGTCTACTACAACCTCTAAATACAACTGTTTGGAAGTAAGTGAAAACAATGTAATACAGATTAGGAAGGTGACTCCGAAGCCTGCAAATGCAATAACAAGTTACCTTGAGTCTCCTCAACAAGAGTCCGCACAACTACTAACGATCAATACCTGGATCTGCACAAAAAAATGTGTTGAAGTATAGAATGAGCACACCACAACGGTGCCCAGTAAGTATCAAGACTAACCTCGGTGAAGTAGTGACGAGGACTAGTCAAGACACTCGCTGGTCTAATAATTAAACAGGTATATATGTATAAAGTGACAAAATTTGACATCTATCTAATGACTACACAAGATAGCAAATAACATAACAACTACAATGCGGAAGGAAGTACAACAAACAACAATGGAACGACATAATAATACACAGAAAGATGGACAGAAATACAAGCCAAACCGGAAACCACAACACAATAAGAACACTAGTAACTTAGTACTGCATTAGTTTGTCCACATCAGGCCTTAGCCAATAAAACCCAATAAATTGGTCAAATTCTCGAGTTAAACTTTTCAACCGCAAGTCTATATTGAAAGCTTTTTAAAAATATATCTATTTCAGTGTGAAAATTTCCTTTGAAATATACTTCCTCCAAAGATACATAAATATATTTTACAAAACGAAATCCTCAAACGAAATTCCTTTCAATAAAAGCTTTTCAAATGTACCTTTCTAGTAAATATTTTTCAAACATAATTTCCTCCAAGATAAACTCTTTGCAAACATAGTTTCCTTCAAGGTAAATGCCTTTCAACTTTACTTTTCAATAATTGTTCTTCAAACATAGTTTCCCTTCAATATAAAACAACCGGGATTCCATCCCGTAGCTCAGAATTTAGTCATGCAGTACAGGGGGAAAGCTCCCGGAATACGTCCGCAGTCCCAATTTAAATATGCAGTGCAGTACAGGGGGAAAGCTCCCGGAACACGTCCGTAGTCCCTATTTAAATATGCAAACGCAGTACAAGGGGAAAGCTCCCGGAATACGTTCGTAGTCCCAATTTAAATATGCAGTGCAGTACAAGGGGAAAGCTCCCGGAATACGTTCGTAGTCCCAATTTAAATATGCAATACAGTATAGGGGGAAAGCTCCCGGAATACGTCCATATTCCCAATTTAAATATGCAATGCAGCCAACAGAGAGAACAACTAAAACACGACAGAAACATCGTACATTGCCACAACAAGCACAAAAGTAAAAAAAGACAGAAATACCAAATGCGATGAGCAAATCAATACTAGAACTTAAATCACAAGAATGGTAAAACTCACTCATAAGAAGTATCCACCGAAGGGAATGCCAAGCACAAAGAGAGACAGTGGAATGAGGGGAAAACAAAGCAAATATAGCAACGATTCTCAATATTCAAGTTCACAACAAGAAGAAACCAAATCATCCCGGCAAGGGAAAATAGCTATAACCAATCTCGCTTAAACAATTAGCTTCACAGAATAAAACTCAACTTGAACAATGCTCAGTAACAGGCCACACCAAGGAAAATACCATCAACATGGATGATTATCAAACTAAACCTAAGTAGCACTTAAGGGGAAATCATATAAATCACAATATACGACTCACGGGCATGCTTGACACCAACGTATAGATATTCCAATTACTGCTAAAAAATTATAGGGCGAGATTATACTAATTCTAGTCAAATAGGCAGTTTATGAGGGAAGATATAGCATGCCGGTAGAAGAGGTAAAATGTTCAGTTAAGTCAATTAAGATTAAATAAACATAGAGGAAACCAAAAGCAAGAAAAATCTAATTCAAGCAGGAAAGGATGCAACTAGCAACCAGGAACTCAGTCATAACAATTACAACTTCATACACAGGGAATATAAGGACCTTAAAAAGGCCAACCTATTTGCAAATAAGTCCGAGTATGCACTCGTCACCTTGCGTACACGGGCTACAATCAACATAGAAGACTCAAATCCTAAGGGGTAATTTCCCCTACGCAAGGTTAGGCAAGATACTTACCTCAACCACTCAAATCAAACTTGAAATCACATTTTTTCCACGAGTATCTGACTCCAAATGGACCAAATCTAATCAATCAATAGCATCATGTAAATAATACTACAAGCAACTAGTTTAACTAATAAATTCGAAGCTAAGACGCGAAATTAGGAAAATTGCCCAAAAAGTCCCCCGGGACCACGTCTCATAATCGAGTGAAAGCTACAAATTAAGAACACCCATTCAGTCACGAACTTACTCGAACAAGAATCATCAAAAACCACCGTCAAAATCTCATTAAATTCTCAGATTTCTATTTGGGGAACCTTCCTCCCATTTTCATGATTTTTCACCCAAATTCATTGATTAGATTGAAGAAATTGCTATGGATTAATGATATACTAGTGAAATAAGATTAGGAATCGTTACCTATGAATCTTCTCCTCAAAACCCACTCAAAATCGTCAAATCCAGAACTCCAAATCGATTTTAGAAGTTATGAAATCAAACCTCGATTTTTCTTATTTCTGTCCAGTGCTGCTCGCACCTGCGCTTCTAGGACCGCACCTGCGGTCCCGCTTCTGTGCCCTGGGCTTCGCATCTGCGAAAATGGCTAATCCCCTCAAACTCTGCATTTACGACACTTTCCTCGCAGATGCGGCTCCGCTTCTGCGGTCCATGAGACGCACCTGCGATCACTGATCCCTAAGCCTAAACTGCACCTGCGAATCCTCCCCTCGCTTCTATGAAACCGCACCTGCGGTCCCACATCCGCAGGTGCGTAAATGACAGGTTTAGCAACACCAGCAATAGCCTAATTCCAAAATTCTTCCCGTTGAGCATCCGAAACACACGCGAGGCCCCCGGGACCTCAACCAAAACCACCAACCAGTCCTAATACCTTATCCCAACTTAGTCGAGCCTTCAAAACACATCACATAACATCAAATTCGCCAATTATACATGGATTCAAGCCTAAGAACTTATGAAAATTTCAAAATCTACAACTGATGCTGAAACACGTCAAAACTAGTCCGAATGACCTCAAATTTTATACACAGGTCATAAATGACACTACGGACCTACAACCACTCTCGGAATTCCATTCCGAGCCCGATATAAAATTTCACCTATCGGCCGAAATCACCGAAATTCTAACTTTCGCCAATTCAAACCTAAATCTACTACATGCCTCGAAAACACAATCCAGACACGCTCCGAACTCCGAAATCACCCAACGGAACTAACGGAGTCGATGAAATTCCATTCTGGATCTTTCTTCACACAGTTCCAACTACTGTCTAATTTCTAAAGCTTAAACTCATATATAGGGACTATGTGTCCAAAAACTCTCCAAATTTCGCAACTAATTATTCCGACAAGTCCCATAAATAGATATAAAAGTGGGGAAAGCAGTTATTAGGGGATCGGGGCACTAACTCTCAAAACATCCGACCGGGTCGTTACAGAAATAGTGACAAGATGGAGTAGGGAGATATTGCACCTACAAAGAGAAGTCAAGTGATAATGGTTGATGAGGAAACCAACAAACCTGCTAACTCACCTGCAAGGTTAACTAGAGGATATGAGGAGCAGAATTGGAGACAAGCCACAAGGAAATCAATAGCTCGAAGCAAGGAAAAAACAGGGGAGGATACAATCAACATCATTAATGGGTTCAATATACTAGCAGAATCTGGATTGCAGCTAATAAATCTAAGGCAATTCGGTGAAGGCTCAAGTAGACAGAGTAGTAAAACAGGGATGGAAGGGTATTCACAGTCCTTATTCATCCCTGTATGAAGCTGGTAACATGGAACATTAGAGGTCTGAATAAGACCCCTAGACAGAAGGAGGTAAAGAAGTTCATAAGAAGTAATAAAATAAGTATGATATCATTACTTGAACACAAAATAAAGGAGCAGAAGGCTGATCAAATAATAAGGAAGATCACTACAGGGTGGGACTGGCTAGCCAACTATGAGCACAGTAGCAAAGGAAGAATTTGGTTATTATAGGATGCTAATGAGATAGAATGTCTGGTGTTGGGAAAGTCTTCTTAGTTTATTCATGCTGCAATTCACATTAAAAACATGAATATGAGGTTTGAGTTTACTGCAGTTTATGGCTTGCACACTCTGGGAGACACTTATGGAGAGACTTAACAGATATTAACAGTAGACAACAGAGACCATGGCTAATCATGGGAGATTATAATGCCATAAGATCTGGGGAGGATAGGCCAATTGGTAATTCTGTTCAAGATATGGAGGTGAGAGACTTTAATAACTTTATAGATGATACGAGTTTGGTTGAAATGAGGACTAATGGAAGAAATTTCACATGGACAAATGGGCACACATATAGCAGGATAGACAGAGCATTGGTTAATGCAGAGTGGATGCTGAAAATGCCTTATCTAGAGGTATGGGTAATAGATCCGGGGTGTCCTGATCACTCTCCTTTGAGTGTTACACTTGAAAAAAAGGAAGAGATAGTCCCCAAACCTTTCAAGTTTTTGAACCATCTAGTTGAACATAAAGATTTTCTAAAGCTAGTTAAAGGAGCATGGAGAGGGAGTAATGAAGATAATGCAATGAAAGATGTATGGAATAGATTGAAAAGGGTGAAACAAGCTATGAAAGAATTGAATACTACAGAGTACAAGGCTTTAGGAGATAAGATTGCAGAATGTAGGAATCAACTATGTAAGATGCAGGAACAAATGAGAAGTCCTGGGCAGCTTGAGAACATGGTTATAACAGAGAAGGAATTAAAGATGCAACTGGAGAAATGGTTGAGGGTGTAAGAAAGTATCATGAAACAAAAGTCGAGAGTACAATGGTTAAATCTAGGGGATGATAACACTGCTTATTTTCATGCAAGCATGAAGAGTAGATACTCACAAAACAAGATTAAGAGCTTAACAAAAAGAAATGGGGAAGTAATACAGATTAAGCAGGAGATTGTAGAGGAAGTAATTGGGTTCTATAAACAACTGCTGGAATCAGCCGCTGGAAGACTTCCTACTATTAATCGAGTGGTCATGAGAGATGGTCCACTGATAAACAGGCAATGAAAGCTACATTTGATAACAGAAGCATCTAAGGAAGAAATATATAGGGCTCTACTGGGGATCAGTGATAGAAAAGCACCTGGATGTAATGGATTCAATGCACTCTTCTTCAAAAAAGTATGGCCTGTGGTTGGGGATAAGATAACTGAAGCAGTGTTGGAGTTTTTCTCAAAAGAAAATTTGTACCAGCCTATCAATTGTACAACAATGACCCTGGTTCCTAAGATACCAAATCCATCTAGAGTTACTAATTTCAGACTAAATTTTTGTTGTACTCTCATATATAAAGTCATCTCGAAGGTGCTAACTAACAGATTGCAAGATATAATGGATGACATAGTAGGTAAAATCCAGTCTGTCTTTGTGCTAGGAAGGTTGATAAATGATAACATAATAATGAGTCATGAACTTGTTAAAGGTTAGGTAGGAAAGGTCTATAACCAAGATGCACGATGAAAGTAGATATGAAGAAAGCCTATGACTCTATTGAATGGGATTGTATGGAGCAAGTGCTGAGGAATATGAAAATGCCACGGAAATTTTTAAATTGGATTTATGAGATGTGTAAAGAGTGTTTCATATTTCATCATTATCAATGGGCAACATTCAACACCTTTCACAGCTAAAAAGGGATTGAGATAAGGTGATCCTTTGTCTCCGTATCTATTTGTATTGGTTATGGAGTATTTTACTAGACTGCTCAAGACACTAAGAAGAAATCTAGACTTCAATTTTCACCCTATGTGTGCCAAGATGAACATAATTCAACTTAGTTTGCTGATGATTTGTTACTATTCTGTCGAGGAGATACTATATCAGTGAAGCTATTGTGTCAATGTTTCCAAGAGTTTTCACAAGCTTCAGGTTTAGTTGCTAACACTGAAAAAAGTTCAATCTATTTTGGAGGTGTAAGAGATGATATCCAGCAGGAAATTCTACAAATGTTGGGGTTCTCTAAGGGGACTCTTCCAGTGAGATATGTGGGGGTACCTTTGAGCACTAAAAGGCTGTCATTACTGCAATGTCAATCACTTCTTGAGAAAATGGTAGGGAGAATTCAATCTTGGACTACTAAATTTCTATCCTATGCATGATGAGTCCAACTTATTAAGAGTGTGTTATTCTCCATTCAAGTGTATTGGTCTCAGATAATCCTATTGCCCAAGAAACTGATTCATTTGATTGAAAGTATGTGTAGAAGATTCATATGGACATGAAGTGTAGAGGTTACAAGGAAATCACTCATAGCCTGGGATAGATTGTGTTGGCCAAAAGCAACAGGTGGATTGAATTTGCTGGACATAGGCATATGGAATAAATATTCCATATGCAAGCTATTGTGGAATTTATGCAAGAAGAAGGACAAAATGTGGGTCCAATGGGTCCATGTGTACATAAGAAATATAATCCAGGGTGGGGAGCTGAACCAAAGCAAGCATCTTGGGTGATTCAGAAGATCTTTAAAGCCAAGAAATACTTTGCAGATGCTGGTTATACAGAGGAAGATATACTCAGAATGGAAACATTCCCTACCAAAGTTATGTACCTGAAGCAAAGAGGAGAATTCAGTAAAGTTCCATGGAGAAGACTCATTTGTAACAACAGTGGACTACCAAAGTGGATATTCATTTTGTTTTTGGCTGCTCATAGGAGGCTTCAAACAAGAGATAGATTGAAAAGATGGGGATGTGTAGAAGATGATACTTGTCCACTATGCAACACAAAAGCAGAAACTACTGACCATCTCTTCTTTGTATGTCCATTCTCTACACAAATATGGACTGCAATGTTGGAGTGGTTGAGGACCTTTAGACAGGTGATGACATGGGAGCATGAACTGAAATGGACTGAGCAACACTGTCATGGTAGAAGTGCAGATGCTGAAATATATAGGATGATGCTAGCTGGAAGCATATATTATATATGGCAAGGGAGGAATTCAAGAGTTTTTCAGGCAACACAGAGGAGTGCTGAGACAATTACTAAACTGCTAACTCAGGAGCTGCACTGTAGAGGGAATATGAAGCAACTATTGAAGGGAAGATTACTAGAATTGAATTACTATCCTATTGTCCATTCAAATGTATAGAAAGTTGATATAATAGGAATACAAATACAGAAGAAATAGCTTAGTCTGGGACTTATGTCCGAAACAAACTATAGAAAGAATCATTGTGTAAATATTACTTCGTAATAAAATTGTTTAGTTACCAAAAATAAAAGAAACCAATTTGATAACCAGATTAAGAAATTTGACAGCTTGATGATTGGAATGCAAATATCACACAAAATTTCATATTACTGGACTTCTTGTCAGTTGTTGAAATTCATATAAATTTGGTATAATTTGACAACCTGATAACCAAAAATCAATTGTATACTACAAATGTATATGAAATTAGTAAGTTGTTATCAAATTTGTTGTTTACGAAGATCATTGCCAATAATTTCAACTCCCTCAATTACCTCTATCTCGCTATTGCTGCCATAAATCTGGAGAAAACTAAACTATTTCGTTAGAAGAAGAGAGACAGAGGAGAGGAGAGGAGAGGAGAGGAGAGGAGAGATGACGGTAGAAGAAGAAAAAGGAAAGATGAAAGCAGAAGATGGATGACAGAAAATGAGAGAGGAGAGGAACGAAAAAAGGAAAAGGACGTAACTGAATCCTTTAATTTAAGGTACTAATAACGAATTATATATAAATTATAAGAAAATACAGTTATCGCAGGTAAATTTAAGGCTTTAGAAAACTTTGGTTAATAAATTTTAATTATGGTATAGGAAAGAAAAAATCTCTTCCAATAATGTACCTTTGTTTAATTAGATTGACCAAAGTCTCTACCTATTTCCTCAACTTTTCAAAAAGAACCTTTTCTCTTTTCTTATGGCCCACGCACCCCATTCAAGTAATATATCATCTGAATTCTCTATGAGTTGCATTTGGTTCACTTCAATGATTTTGTGGGTTTTTACAAATTTATTTTTAATTTTACGATCCTATCTCTTTTTTATACATGAAAAATTTATTTTTACATATAAAAGATCTATCCTTTACATATTAGAGATCTTAAAAGAATATTTTCTTAATTGTAATACTGTAAATGGCCATGAATGCCCATTCCTCAATTATACATGACTAACATTAACATGGATATCCAATTTAGAAGCCAAGTTTCTTGTCTCAAAAAGGTTGAAATTTTGTCGGTTTCCCTCTTGTGTTTCAACTGTTTAGTAAATGACCTTTTTATTTCTCATGTTTTAAATCACGATCTAAAGATCTTTTTGAGCGAGCGAAAAATATTATAAGAAAATAATAGAAATACGGTATAACATTTTTTTAATTATTACACGTTAACCACAGTCTAAAATTTCGGGAACAAACTCAAAATTTTATGAACCGACATTAGACATGAATTTAAAAGGGTATCTAAAAGGGATATAACTTAACGGAAAATATATTTGGTAACACTCGTTCTGGCCCAAATGTCCAGAATAGGGGTATTATGGTAACTTTGCACGGCTTTTGAGGGCATAATGGATATTTAGGCATTTTTGTTTTCCAGATATACCCTTTAGCATTTTTTATTTTCCGTTTATTTTTTTCCCTCCAATTCTTTCTCATTAGTTTAATGATCTTACATTCCCCATGCTTCTTTCACATTTACACATGCATGCTACACTATTTTTGATAAAGCAATTTATACTCATATACATATACTATACCAATTAAACGAAATACACTAAAATATACGCATAGTATACTAAAAAAATATGATTAAACTACTGTATTATAGTTTCTATATTACTGTATCACTAAAATAATACTGTATTACTTTCTAACCCTAACACTTAAATATAGAGTGCTTCAACTAAGAAGCTTTTCCATCCCCCATTTTAATTTCTATCTTTAATTTGTTTTCACCTTCTTCATCTCTTATCTTTCTTAGTGTTAGATTAAGGAATGGACCATGGGAAGAGGAATAATGCTTCAAAATTTTATGTAGTGTTTCGTGGTAAGAGACTTGGATTGTACAACTCTTGACATCAACGTGCTCCTATGGTTATTGGTGTCAAGGGCAGCATCTTCAAGGCCTTCAAAACGTACGATGAATCCATAGAAGCGTACAACAAATTTAGAAATGGATCTCAAGCTGATAATATATCGGCATCGTCAAAGGTGTATGTGGTATTTCGTGGTAAAAGGCCCGGATTATACAACTCTTGGTGTGAGTGTGTTCCTACGGTTATAGGTTTCAAAGGAAGCATCTTCAAGTCTTAAAAATCTTTTGATGAAGCAGTAGCAGCATTCATTGAGTTCCAAAAAGAAAATGTTGCCAGTGAAGAACAATCTTCAAGTTCTTTTGTTGATGAAAGTGGTGTTGGGGTTGAAGGTAACAATGGAGCAAGTGCTATGTCATTTGTGTTGTTAGCTGGAATGTTTGTAGGGATGAAGATTTCAAAAAATTATTCATTTGATTCTTGATAAGATTATTTTGTTGGATTGTTCAATTTTATTATTGTTTAGTTTGGTTATTATCAGTTTAATTGTTTAGTTTGATGTATTACTGGTTTCCACATTCAACCTCTGTAGAACATAGTATTTAGGATGCCAATCAGTTTTTAAATTTATATTACCCGTTGGAATGAAATAAAATATGTCTGTTGAATTTAAAAAAAAAAAATTATGAACTGAAATGAATGTTTTTATTTGTCTATATTGTTGGAACCTTGTAAGTGCCAAAGTGTTATCATTTTGCACCTGTTTTAATCCGTACTACTTTGATTCATAAGTACTCAACTAAATATTTTCAAGTACTCATCAACTATCTTCATAAGTTCAGTATTTGCTATATTTTGCATCTTCAAGTACTCAACTATCTTCATATTTATTGACAATACATTTTCCTATTGTCCAAGGTTGGTGTCATAAGTTCAATGTGCTATATTAATTTGGAAAAAAATATATACCAATTTTAGAGGACTTAATTAATCTTTACAAATGTTACTATTAGAACTTTCATTTCTTAGGCATCAAACGAACAGTTGTAATATTGAAGACAATAGGACTGTTTTGTTAACTTGATTCAAACAATCATTAAGTAAAAACAAAAAAAATTCAAAACATAATAATTTCTTTCATTAATATGAGATTTTATGGTAACATCACCAAAACATAACAAGGTAAATAAAAATATCACCATAAAGGGTAGACAACTTCATAGATGAAAAATAAGTAACCAAGCAAAAAAGACAACTTGAGATAAAACTTCATAATGCATGGACTACTCAATATTATGGTTCACGAAAAGAGACTTTGAGGTCTTGGAGGCGGATTCGGTATCACTAGTGATAACAATGATAGAATTGCTCTTAGCTTCATTCTGGACGGATAGTGTGGACATATCGTCAAGCATAGTATAGAGTGAAGTTAGAGGAAGCTCTTCCAACATCACACCTTTTAGGTAATCAATGCTTGAATCACGAACCACCCTCTCAATCAATTCATTAAACTCATGCTTCAGCTTAGTAAAGTCACGCTTAAGATCTTGGTACAAAATATTATGACTAACAGGTGAACCATGGAGTGGTTGTTCAACAACTTTTTTGGTCGGAGTCCTATCCATCGTTATGCTTAGATGTAGTAGTAGTTTCAGTTTGATTGTTTATGTAGTTCTAGCATATTTTTCGAAAAATATAGAGGGAGAATTATAATCTCTCAATTATAATATCTATTCCACTTCCTGGTAAGAATTAAAGTCTCTTTGTAGAGACCCTATGCAACCATTACAGTTCCCAGTGTGGACATTACACATCCTAGCAGCCCCTTCCACTCCTCCAGGCATCCATTACACTTCCCAGTAGCCCCTTCCACACCTTCATGCAACTATTACACTTCCCAGTAGCCCCTTCCACTCCTCTATGAACCATTACACTCCTCTATGCAACCATTACTCTCCTCTATGACTACAATTAATTATAGAAACTTGTCTTTATCCATCCGCCTATACAGATTTTGGAATTTTTCTTATAGAAAACTTTTGCCATATAGTGGCATGCGCTTCACAGATTTTGAATTTTTTTAAAAAACTTCTGCCAAATAGTAGCAGTTTCATAGGTTTTATCTCATAGTCTTAACCTTAGAAAACTAGAGTAATCCATGTAAAGATTAGTTGATCCTTGTTTAAATTTACTTTTTAGGTTTAGGTTCTCTTTTGTTTTAGTTTTTTTTAGGTATAGGTTTAGGTTTTGATTTTCGTTTTGGTTTTAAACCAATAGTCTTCTTAAAATTGTAACGACCCGGCCGGTCGTTCTTTGAGATTAGCCCTGTTTCCCCTGTTTCATCTTTGTTATGTTAATTAACCTAATTATGATGTGTGGGGTCGGTTGTTTCGGGTTCGGGGTGGTCGCGGTGAGAACTGAGACATTTAGTCTATTAAATTGGTTTAATAGTTGGAAAAGTCAACTGGGAGTTGACTTATTGGTAAACGACCTCGGAATGTAGATTTTATGGCTCGGATAGCTTCATTAAGTGATTTGGGACTTAGGAGTGTGTTCGGAATGTGGTTTTCATGTCCGGTGTAGAATTAGGATTGAATTGGCGAAGTTGAGTTTTTGGCAATTTTCGGTCGGCAGTGAAAAATTATCTATCGGGGTCGGAATGGAATTTCGGAAGTTGGAACAGGTTTGTAGTGTCATTTTGGATGTATGAGCAAAATTTCAGGTCAATCGAACGTGTTTTGGATGGTTTCGACATCTTTGGCGAAATTTAGAAATCTCAAAGTTCATAGGCTTGAGTCCAATGTGATTTTTGTGTTTTGGCGTTGTTTTGAGTGTTTCGAAGGCTTGAATAAGTTTGAATAAGGTTATGGGGTGTGTTGTTATGTTTGGTTGAGGTCCCGAGGGCCTCGGGTGTGTTTCAGGAGGTTAACGAATCAAGTTTTAATGTTGGAAATTGCAGATTTTGCTGGTGTTCAGTTTTGGTTTTCTTCTATGCGATCACAAGGTTAAGGATGTGATCACATAGACTTGTCTGAGGTAGCATGTTATTTTTTCTATCTGACCGCGTTTGAGGAGGCTACGATTGCGTGGGCTATGTGAGCGTGTGCTATGCGATCGCATGTGAGGACTGTGCGATTGCATAGGGAGTGAGGCGCGTGTGGGGGCTGTGTGTTGGTTCTGTGCAAACGCGTGGGGGTAAGGTGTGATCGCGTAGAGACGGTTTGGTATGTGCTTCACGAATGCGGGTTCTGTAACGCACTGAGAAAATAATAGGGGCCTGGCAGTATACTTTAAAAAGCCATATCCGCGATTTTTAGACCACTTTTCACCATTTTTGGACGGAATTAATGCTTTTGAGAGAGATTAAAGAGGGAATCAAAGGGGAAACACTTGGAGGTAAGATTTTTGACTTCATAAATCGATTCTATGTTGATTTGTAATTAATTAAACCTGAAATTAGTTGGATTTAAACTCAAAATTGGGGAAGTTAGGGCATGAGAAATTGGGACTTCAATTGAGTAATTGAAAGGGCTATTATGGTCCGATTTTGATGTTCTTGATATTTACAGACTCGGGAAAGGATGAGGATTTTTGTGATGCAACTTTTATCGAATTTCGAGACGTGGGCCTGGGGGTTGGGTTTGGCCAATTTCTGGATTTTTGCCTAATTGTGATAATTTTTGAATGGGTTTCGTCTCCCTAGCCTAGTTTGATGTTATTAATCTGGTTTGGAATAGATTCAGAGCTTTTAGGAGCCAATTCGAGGGGCAAGAGTATCACGGAGTAATTTTCGGGATGACTGTAAATCTTGTCCTGAGGGTATGAAACCCCGTGCTTCGTATTTTCTCACTATTTTCGGAGTGGCGCACATGCTGGATGACGAGTGTGTGGCGTGCACTGATTGGGGATTTGGACTTGGTCCTTCCCATGGCAACTAATGAGTTGCATATTTACTTTTAAATCATATGTTAAATCGTGTTTTCAGACTATTGTTATAGTTGGGCTGTAAGCCATGTTTGAGGCCTTGTGCCGACCTGTTTAGACCCCTTGGGGGATTTTACTGCTATTCCTAACTGTGTTGACTTATGATTTACACTCAGTCATATTATGTTTAACTGATTTAGAAACTCAGCCTTATTTACACTATTTTGAGATATAAAATGATGTTTTTGGGTCGAGTACCCCGTTTTACTGATAGCCCGAGTGGATTTTGAGAGTTTCTGACTGAGTGAGGCCGAGGGCCTGATTGTGAGGATATGATATGCCACGAGATGGCTTGATATTAGTTCTTGGGCTGTAGGAGCCCCTCCGGAGTCTGTACACACCCCTAGTGAGCGCTGGTACCTACTGAGTGCGAGTGCCGAGTGACAATTGATTGGGAGGAATGAGTGACAGTGAGGTTGCCCGAGGGGATGATACTGAGTGATTGTGAGGCATGCTGAGCGACTGATTCTGAGTGATGATTTGCCCGAGGGGCTATTTATGATACATGTTTTTGGCCCGAGTGGCTATTTATGATTTATTTCATTTTACACTAAACTCCTTGGGCATGTTTTTCTGAAATTGTTCGAAATCATATTTTTCAAAGGATTTTGCAGAAGTTGACTTTTTAGAGCGTGTTGATTTAATGTATACACTATTGGAAAGAAAGATTGTGCTCATTGTGAATTGATGATTTGATCCTATGTGTTCTTACTTTTCAGACTTGATTTATTTTCATTACTACTGAGTTGGCATACTCACATTACTCCCTGCACCCGTGTGTGCATATACAGGTGCTGGTACCGAGCGCTAGTTTTCTTCCCTCTTGCGGAGCCAAAGTTAGGACTTCGAGGTAGCTATTCAGCATCTACAACATCTCTTTTCCCATTTCTTGTTTTGTATTTAGTTCCTCGTTCTGAGACTTGATGTATTATGACAGTAGGGTTATTTTGTACTACTCATAGATGCTCATGACGGTTGACTCCAGGTTTTGGGGCAGTGTATAAACAGTTTTATTCATTTTGTTGCTTTAAACTGCTTAAGTGGAAGAATTTTGTGAAATATCGGAACACTTTTGAAAATATTATGTCAGTATGTGATTGTTGGCTAGCCTAGTTCCAGGATAAGCGCCATCACAACCGGCTTAGGATTTGGAGTCGTCACAAGTTGGTATCAGAGCCTAGGTTACATAGGACTCAACGGTCATGAGCAGGTTTAATAGTCTTACGGATCGGTACGGAGACGTTTGTAATTATCTTTGAGAGGCTACAAAACCTTAGGAAAAATCTCATTTTCTTGAATTCTGTCGTGCCATTTTGTTGATTCTGGAAATCTAAACTTCTGTTGTTTCATTCTCTGACAGATGGTGAGGACACTCGCTACCGATGAGGGTGACCAGACACCAGCTAGACCAGCGAGAGGTCGAGGCCGCGGTCGAGGCCGTGGTAGAGGTAGGGGACCAGCCCGTACAGCAGCCGGGGCAGCACCAGAAGGTCCTCTGCCATTCAGGATCAAGTTACCGCTGCAGATATTCCAGAGGGACAGGCTCAGGCACCGACAATGCCCATTGTTATTCCGGGTCTTCAGGAGACCCTGGATCAGATGTGGACAGTATGTACTAGCCTTGCCCATGCAGTTGTTGTATCTTCTACTGCTGCTACTTCTCAGGCCAGGGCTGGCACTCAGACTCCAGCTGCCCGGACACCTGAGCAGGTTACTTAGGGCCTTCAGACACCGGGGACAGTTCAAGACCAGCCGTTGCTCTAGTTCAGGACTTCGTGATTCCAGCTATGCTAGATAATAAGCAGCGTAGGCTGGGGAGATTTAGTAGACATCAGCCTCCGACATTCAGTGGTGCTGAGGGCGAGGATGCCCACGGTTTTATGGACAAGTGTCAGAGGATGTTTCGTACTGCAGGGATACTGGAGACCAGTGGGGTCTCGTTTGCTACTTTACAGTTTTCTGGGGCTGATTTTACTTGAGGCGTAGGCCTGTTGGTGCAACACCCATCACATGGTAGCAGTTCTCCACTATTTTTTTGGAGAAGTATGTTCCCCAGTCTCACATGAAGGAGCAGCGCATGCAGTTTGAGCAGCTGCGATAGGAGGAGCTATCAGTGATGCAGTATGAGATGCGGTTTTCAGAGTTGGCTCGTCATGCCATCGAGTTGGTCCCTACTGATAGGGAGATGATTAAGATGTTCATCGATGGCCTCACTTATCAGGTCCACCTTTTGATGACTCGCGAGAGGGTATCAAGTGCTAAATTCGAGCAGGTTGTTGATATTGCTCGAGATATTGAGTCAGTTCTCCGCCAGGAGCGAGAGGAGAGGAAGGCCAAGAGGCCTCATGGATTTGGTAGTTCTAGTGGTGCTCCTTTCAGAGGACAGTTTCAGCATGGTAGAGGCCGTTCATTCAGGCCTCCTCAGCCAGTCCGCCCAACCTATAGTGGTACATCTTCGGGGCATGGTCCCCGCAGTTCCTAGTCAGGCCGTTCTTCATTCAGTGCCCTTCCAGCCCAGAGTGAAGCTCGAGCACCATCAGTTTAGGGTTCCTCTATGCATGGTTCTTATAGTGGACATTATGGTGATAGGGCTTCCTTTCAGTCCCCGTCTCCATCTCCAGGGAGTTGTTTCGAGTGCGGAGAGTTTGGGCACATGTGGAGGCAGTGTCCCCATCGTTTTGGTTGTTCTTCTCAGCAGAGGGGTCAGCCCTCGAATTCGGCTCTATTTACTTAACCACCCGCCCAGACAGGTAGGGGTGAGGGTCAGACCACCAGGGCCCACCCTGACGGGGAGGTCGTACAGGTGGAGGCCAGGCTCGTATCTATGCACTTCCAGCCAGGCCAGATGCTATGACCTCTGATGCAGTGATCACATGTATTGTCTCAGTCTGTCGCCGAGATGCTTTGCCTTATTTGAACCTGGTTCTACTTATTCCTATGTTTCATCATATTTTGCCCATTTTTTGGATCTTCCCTGTGAGTCTCTAGATGCATCGGTTCATGTGTCTACTCCGGTGGGCGATACTATTATTGTGGACCGTGTGCATAGGCCATGTGTGATATCTATTGGGGATCTAGATACCCGAGTGGACCTATTTTTACTCAGCATGGTTGATTTTGATGTCATATTGGGCATGGATTGGCTATCTCTGTGTCATGCTATTCTTGATTGACACGCTAAGACCGTGACCTTAGCTATGCCAGGATTTTTGAGGGTTGAGTGGAGAGGTTCTTCTGAGTATGTGCCTAGCAGGGTGATTTCTTACCTGAAGGCTCATCGAATGGTTGAAAAGGGGTGTTTATCATATTTGGATTTTGTGAGGGATGTCAGTAGTGAGACTCCCGCTATTGATTCGGTTCCTGTGGTTCATGATTTCCGGACGTGTTTCCTGTAGGCCTACCAGGCCTACCACCTGACAGGGACATTGATTTTGGTATTGACCTGGTGCCAGGCACTCAGCCTATTTCTATTCCACCTTATCATATGGCACCATCGGAGTTGAAGGAATTGAAGGAGCAACTTCAGGAACTCCTAGATAAGAGTTCATTCGGCCTAGTATGTCACCTTGGGGTGCACCGGTGTTTTTTGTGAAGAAGAAGGATGGTTCTATGCGTATGTGTATTGATTATCGGTAACTGAATAAGGTTATGGTGAAGAACCGGTATCCCTTACCTCGCATAGATGACTTGTTTGGTCATTTGCAGGGTTCCAGGATATTTTCCAAGATTGACTTGTGTTCTGGCTATCATTAGCTGAAGATTCGGGGGCCTGACATCCCGAAGACTGCCTTCAGGACTAGATAAGGTCAGTATGAGTTTCTGGTCATGTCATTCAGGCTGACCAATGCCCCAGCGGCCTTTATGAACTTGATGCACAGTGTGTTCCGGCCTTATCTTGACTCCTTCATCATCATGTTTATTGACGATATATTGGTATATTCCCGATCTCGGGAGGATCATGAGCAGCATTTGAGGACTGCACTTCAGACTCTGAGGGAGAAGAGGTTGTATGCAAAATTTTTGAAGTGTGAGTTATGGCTTGATTCAGTGGCTTTCTTGGGGCACATGGTGTCCAGTGAGGGTATTCAGGTTGATATGAAGAAGATAGAGGCGGTGCAGAGCTGGCCTAGACCGTCATCAGCTACCGAGATACGCAGTTTCCTGGGTTTGGAAGGGTACTATCGCCGTTTTGTAGAGGAATTCTCATCTATTGCAGCACCTATGACCAGACTAACCTAGAAGGGTGCTCTGTTTAGGTGGACAGATGAGTGTGAGGGGATGATTTTAGAAATTCAAGTCAGCTTTGACTACAGCTCCGGTGTTGGTTTTTCCTACGGGTTCAGGTTCTTATACAGTTTACTGTGGTGCCTCGAGAGTTGGCCTTGGAGCGGTATTGATGCAGGATGGTAGGGTGATTGCCTACGCGTCCAGACAGTTGAAGGTGCACGAGAAGAATTATCCAGTGCATGATCTTGAGCTAGCAACATTGTCCACGCCTTGAAGATTTGCCACCATTATTTGTATGGAGTACATTGTGAGATTTTCACTAATCACCGTGTTGGTTGATTTCCCAATGCACACGCAAGTGTACGTGGTCGACAAGTAATATAGGATT
>ML439364.1:2383-50453 GCA_005239525.1 Nicotiana knightiana
GGTAAAGGGAACAAGGTCGCCTATAGGTTGAGAATTAGATCGTGGAATATAGGGACGTTGACGGGTAAGTCTATAGAGCTGGCGAAGATTCTCCAGAAGAGGAGGGTCAATATAGTGTGTGTGCAGGAGACTAGGTAGGTAGGATCGAAGGCGAGAAATGTAGACGGGTATAAATTGTGGTTCTCCGGAGACATGAAGGGCAAGAACGGAGTGGGCATTTTGGTGGATAAGGAGCTCAGAGAGTCAGTGGTAGAGGTTAGGCGGGTGAATGACAGATTGATGGCGATTAAGGTAGTAGTTGGAGGGAGCACTCTGAATGTCATTAGCGCTTACGCGCCAGAAACGTGCTTGGATGAGGAGGTTAAAAGGCGCTTCTAGGAGGCGCTGGATGAGGTGGTGCGGGGTATTCCACCTACGGAGAAACGTTATTCATTGGAGGGGATTTCAATGGTCATATTGGGTCGTCTGCTGGTGACTATGGTGAGGTTCACGGTGGCTTCGGCTTTGGTGATAGGAACGGGGATGGTACCTCACTATTATATTTCGCTAGAGTTTTTGAGTTGGCGATCGTGAACTCTATGTTTCCGAAGAGGGAGGAACATTTGGTTACTTTCCGGAGTATGGTGGCTAAGACTCAGATTGACTATCTTCTCCTCAGAAGGTGTGATAGGGGGTTACGCGCGGATTGCAAGGTGATCCCGAGTGAGAACCTCGCAACTCAACATAGGCTCCTGGTGATGGACGTCGGTATTTTAATAAAAAGGAAGAAGAGGTTTGTACGAGGTCAGTCGAGGATCAGGTGGGGAGCTTTGTCTAAGGATAATGCACGGGAGTTGGAGGGGCGGCTGATGACTATGGGTGCCTGGAAGAGTAGTGGGGACGCTAGCGCCATGTGGACGGAGACGACTGACTGTATAAGGGAGGCAGCGAGTGAGGTGTTGGGAGTTTCGAAAGGTTACTCTGGCGGGCACCGAGTGCAACGACCCGGTCGGTCGTTCCGAGAGTTATAGCCCTGTTTCCCCCATTTCTGCTTCTTTACGTGTTGTTGCGTATCGGGTTGGTAGGTTCGGGTCCGGAGTAGTTTTGGATTGAAATGAGACACTTAGTCTCTTATTAGGAAGCTTAAGTTGGAAAAGTCAGCCTGGTGTTGACTTCTGAGTCAATGATATAGGATTTGGATTTTTATGGTCCAGTTAGCTTCGTTGAGTGATTTTAGACTTAGGAGTGCGTCCGGAATGTATTTTGGAGGTCCGTAGTAGAATTAGGCTTGAATTGGCGAAAGTTGGAAATTTGGCTTTTGGTCGGCAATGGAAAATTAGGCATCGGGGTCGGAATAGAATTTCGGAAGTTGGAGTAGGTTCGTAGTGTCATTTGTGATGTGTGTGAAAAATTTGAGGTCATTCGGACATGGTTTGGTAGGTTTCGACGTCATTGGCGAATTTCAGAAATTTAGAAGTTCTTAGGCTTGAATCTGAGGTTAATTTGTTGTTTTGGTGATGTTTTGGGTGTTCCGAAGGTTCGACTAAGTTCGTGTATTGGTATATTACTTGTTGGTATTATGGGTTGAGGTACCGAGGGCCTCGGGTGTGTTTCGGGTGATTAACGGATTGGGTTTTTGAAGTTTGGAATGTTGTTTTTCTGGTGTTTGAAGTTCTGGTGTTTTTCCGCACCTACGGATGGGGAGCCGTAGGTGCGATGGTCGCAGATGCGGAAGGACTATCGCAGATGCGAATTTTTCTAACTGGGCATGAAGTGCAGGTGCGGAGGTATTATCGCATCTGCGGGCCCGCAGGTGCGAGGGATGAGCCGCAAATGCGAAAATTGTCGGATAAGTGAAATTCGCAGGTGCGCTCCTAGGACCGCAGATGCGGTTGCGCAAGTGCAAAGAAGGGGTCCGCAGGTGCGAGACTTCTAGGCAGAAACTATATAAGCCACACTTCGCGAATTTTTGCCCATTCTTCACCATTTTTGACCTGTTTTTGAGCTTTGGGCAGAGAATTTCAAGAGGGAATCGAGAGATATCAGTGAGGTAAGTTACTTGGGCTCTATTACGTGCAATCCTCTTTAACCTTATGGAGGATGCTGTCGGTAATCGTACATATGTACCTCGAGACCGGTTCACATCGACCCGATACCATGGGCGTATTCTTAACCTTGAAGTCAGTCACAGTAGGGCACCTAGTAGGGATGTATGATCTCAAAGGGGGTTCCTCAGTAGCATCATGAGGAACGTTATCAGAAGGTTTTGAAGCAGAAGGTATTTCGTTTTGAGGAACAGACTTTGAAGTCTTGGCCATTTTTATAAAAAATGAAGGAAAAAGTTTGTTGATACGGGGAAGTTTTGAGGTCAATAATGGGGAAACCAGCAAATGAAGGAGATGGAAGTTTCTGGGAAATAAGTAGGATTTGAGCGTAAAAGTTATAACAAACGGATCAAAAGGTATTTATAGGTTTCTCAAGTGGCGGTTCATCTCCCGAGGTGGCCGACCGTCAACTGACACGCATTTAATACCTCAACGACCGGACTGACGGGACATTTCCACTATTCTTATCACCTACGTCATGTGTCCATCGTCATCGTCATGATTTATCGGAGTAAGGACCGAGGGTTCATATCGTTTTTTATCGATTACTCCCCAAAAAATGAGGGACTATCTGTATACGGGTAAAACTATGCTCGATCGAGCATGTGGAACAATAGACCAGGTTCGACACATCTGCAATAGATCGAAGTTACAAATGTGACCGAGCTCGATATCAACGTTCGGAGTTCGAAAAGACCTTCAGATTTGCCCTCGAGTTTATCGAGGGCACGACCAATCTTGCTTCTAACGACCTCGAGGAAAAGCTTCGCCAACTCATCCGACAAGGATCCGTGATTTTCTCCACTAATAAACCATTATGGCAAAATCACGGGATTAAGTAAAAAAAGGAGCCAACGGTCTACATAGTTTCTTATAAAATAATATCTTGAAAGCTTCATCTTCCTCAATATAAAAAAGGGAACTTAGTAATTCATCAGGGACATTGTAACACACCTAAAAGAACAACATACTATCTTTTAGAGCTTGGTTCATATTATTTTGGCTTCAATAGCATTCCCACCCCTATAATATCATTCTGACGTTCCAAGGCCTTAGTTGCTCAATCTGTGTGGTTTGCACTTGTATTTCTATTTATTTTCCCATATTAAATCTGATTCCTTACTTTGTATCAAATTATATCACATATCCTTAAAATCACAGTATAAATTTAATTGTTATCCGATTTTGAGGGTAAACAGTTATCATAACAATATTTGGACATGGAGAGACCCGTAGGTTTTACCTTGAAGGAGTACATAGTTCATCTCATATTCTTGCTAGGCCATTTTTTTAAATATCCAAGCAAGAACACATCCTAAATATAATACGTACAAGCCACACTTTTCATGGGAGGCCTTGAGTAATTGGGGTGACTGTGAGGCTCCCAACAAGTTACCATCCTAAGCAAAATCACACTATCCGCCAAACCTAGAGACAAAGATAAAGAGAGATTAGATATGGCTCAACTTTAAAACATACTGCACTTAATAAAGTGCTTTGAATCAACCTCAATGGGTATATATATATATATATTAGCGACAAAGTAGCACAACATTGCATAAATGCATGTTAAATAAAATTGGTGTAAACTGCTTAACCCATGCATATTGGGAAAATTTGGTCAGCCTCGACCTCCACGGTTTGAAGATAAACTAGAAATTTCACACTAAGGAAACCATTGGAATCGATCAAGCAGCGAAAAACCAATATTTTAGGCCACAAGAATAAAGCTCTGAGAATATACTATTGATACCAAACTGAGGATTTTCCTACTCAGAGACAGGGAAGAAAAGTATGTATCTGACGTACATTTCTATCACACCACAACAATACTACAAGATAAATTATGAACAAACGATTAAGAGTACACTACAAATTTAGATCAAGAAGTTTGTCAATATTGGTCAATTGAATGTAAGGTCGATACTACACAAGTACTAAGTCGTATATAATAGCTTTAAAATATTTATACATGCATCGAATCGAAGTATTAGTCTAGTTACCAAATATCTCTTAGAAAATGTTAGTCCGAGTATTGTGCCAAACCTAATCTCAACAAAATGTCATGATATAAAAGCTCTAAGGGCTAGTGCGACAAGTAGTAACCAAATAATGTGTATGAACAAGTAAGTACCATACAGGACGAGAATTGCAGTCCAAGTCCATGGCAGCTCTGGCTTTGGATATCCAACTCTCCTCTCTCTCTATATATATAGTGGTGATCAGGATCTAGGATTTGTACTAGGATAATCTACTCTGTCTCATAACCAAGTTGTATGAATTACAGTGACAAGGTCTGGCGGAGTTACGTTCATATTGGGTTTCATTCTAATTGGAGTTCAAATATGTTAGTATTATGAATTCCTTTTCTAAGGAATAAGGGAATCCATTTTTCTTGTGATCTCCTTTGCATTATTCTTTTTTACTTATCAACAACTTTATTAGAGCCTAAAGCAGCAATACAGATTTTGTCTCTTCCATTTCTATTCAATATTTCGGGGAGCCTTGACGTAATTGGTAAACTTGTCGCCATCGACTAAGAGATCACAACGTTTGAACCATGAAAATAGACCTATGGCAGAAATGCAGGGTAAAATTGCGTATAATAGACCCTTGTGGTTTAGCTTCCCCTGCATAGCAGGAGTTTAATGCACTACACTGTCCTTTTTTCCTTGATTAAGGTATTCAGGTAAGCAGCCAAATAGCTAATCTTCCCAAAACTAGCTGACAGTTACAGAGTTACTTGAAAAAGGTAGAGAAATATCCAACTCAAGAACCAAAGTTATCTGCTCTTGAATAAAGCATTAAAACGGTCTCAGCATTATAATACAAGAAAGTTTAAAGTCCTAAAAAAACAAGCTTTTTCTGATACCATGTATTCAAGTTGAATCATTTTTATAAAGCTTGGTACGTATTTTAAGCTATAAATGGAATTTGTTCCATTTCACTCTCCCACATTCATGAACATTTACACCATCCCAAAAAGAAAAAAGAAGAAGAAAAGAATGGAGAGAATAATTGAACCAAATTAATACTCCTGTACCATCATCATAAACAAATGAATCAACAATATTGGAGTGCATTAATCTATACTAAATCAAATTAGAAATTATTACATAGGAGGGGCCACGAACCATGATTTCCCGTCCTAAATACAATCCAATAACTATAAGATCGAGAGATATTATTTCATTGATGGTTGCTATAGGCAACTGACCAAGAAAAAATGATTTGTTTCTAAGAAATTTATAAGCCTTGACAAAATGGGTCATTGTGCAGCTTTAAGGCATATATAACGCGTACACGAAAAAAGGGATGTATAATATTTTTGTCACTCCTCGTAACAAGATTTGCCTGATAACATGGAAGAATGTAAAAGCGAAATCTGCTGCTGGAAAATTGATATACAGCTTTATGAACCTAGAACAGTGATTAGGTAAATGTCAGAATGGAGGAAATACCATTCTAAAAGAACTAGTTTCGTATATGATAGAATTAACTTACTAATGCTTCCCATCATGGAATTGTGCATTTTTTGATGACTTGAAGGTTTCTAAAAATTGTTTTCCCTTCTGTAACTCTTGTTTCTGCCTAGACCTGTCCCATTTGTGCTCTGCAGCCAGTATCTCTATTATTCGTGGCAGTGCTCGCTGTGCAGCATCAGTGTCGAGGAAGGCAAGACGACATCTTCTTGCTATAAAATCTACAGCGGATTCACAGTACTCTTCCCGAGCACAGTAGGCAACCTCAGCTTCCAAGAAAGGGTATCCATGTGCCAGTCGTTTTCCCAAATTTTCGTTCTATCATTCAGATCAATCAATTAAGCTGGAATCTCATAAAAGTAGACATGAAAATGCCAGAAAATACCCTCCTCGCTAAATGACTTTGAAGTGAAACATGAACGAGCCGATTGAACAACTTTAGTATAAAGTGCTTTGAGAAACTCTATTGGGAAAAAAATGAGCAAAACGAAAATGTGCTTGGAAAGTTGCACTTTTATGAACATTTTCTGAGTGTTGTGCGAGTAGAAAAGAACCTTTTCCTTTGCAAGACGCTCAAACTTTTTTTTTGGCAATAACTTCTTGGAAAAACTTAAATAAAAAAGTACTTTGGAAAACCCTTTTGCATGATTATAAAGGATTGGGGTTGGTTGAATATATTTTCCGAAATAACCTAATCCTTTTTTTGTAAGACCCGCATAGAAATATGCCATGTATGTATAGCCAAAAACGGACCGCCCCTCAAATCGGAATATCTTCCATGACAAATGCCTTGTAAAGATCTTGAAATCATACCGAGGGGCTGTGAAACCGTGTACGTTTTCCCAAAGTATTTTCAAAATTCTTCTTGACAAGGGCTATAAAGCCAGAATGTCTAATCGACCTTGCATTTATCATGCGTCCTATTCAACAAGTTCTAGTACTTACTGACACTCTGACAGTACAAGATTCTCAAACAGCAAAAGTTCTTATTCCAGAGTGATATTGCCATGACTCTTTCATAACATAGGAAGCTTGTATCAAAAATCAAAATTTACTCCATATGAAAGTGTTGTTGAGAATGAATTTTAATTCAAAGTTGATATGCTCCTCTCCAAAGAATGAACTAGTGTCTAAATCAGCAAGCATGTTATTGCCTAACACCTTTTATGTTTAGTTTTGTCCTCTTCATGTATTATAGAGTGGTTTGTATTGCGATGAGCTACCTTAAGAAGCACTTAACATAAAATGATTAAGGTCAGTATCAAGTTATACACCCAAAGAGCAAGCAGAAAAAAGAACAGTTGGAACCAAGAAGAACGCAAACCTGAGCAATAGCAGCCACTCGTTCAGACAAAGCACCGTATGCATGAGATAGATGTTTAGCGGCAGCGGTGTCCATCACTCCTGGAACAACCTTTCCTCCATGTGACCTTTTCATGCGGACATACTGTTGAGCAAGTATCGTAAAAGATGCAGGTTCCCATCCATCTGCACCTATAAGTTGTAGGTTGTATGTCAAGCATTTATTTGCTGGGTTCAATTTTCCAGATTTTATAGCCGCATCAACCGCATCTTCTGCCATGCTGAAATGGGTTAAACCTTCAAAATCTTAACAATGGAGTAAAAGAACTTAAGCAATGGACATTCACAAGATAAGCAGATCTTGGACCGACAACCTTGTAAACTTGCATATTGATCTATGATTTAAGCCGTTTAAAGGAAAGCTCCAAAGATAAAGGAGTATGAAAGACTGAAACAGCGAGCTAACCTAGTCAGCCTGCCTTGAAGAGAAAATTTAGAAGGTGTTCCATTCTAACTTGCGGTTAGATTAGAATTTTTTGTTGGGGTTCTGCAAGAAATGGATTCTATTTCCTTTTTTTTGTCAGAAAACAGTTGAGTGGTCAGATTCAGTTTTTAGGAAAATGGTTTTGGGTTTGGCCTTTAGATAGTATCACTATAACCACACAAACATTTTCTGAAGCTTTCAGAGGGGTGAGTTTTTTAATATATAAAATCAAATTGATTTCCCCAAGATGGTGTAAAAAACTAATAAATTCTATAAATTTATTAAACCAACTAAACAACTTCAGATGTTACAAAACGTATCTCCTAATAGTATATTCTTATTGAAGAATAAGCACAAATTTCCAAGTTAAAAGGAAAACACGACTATGGTCCAAATCGCAGTTTGACTGAAAAGGGGCACCCAAAAAAGAGGAAGCTGAACCACTGTTTTCGGAACAAAAAACACCCTCTCTGCTTCGTGTATAAAAAGTAGCCTAAGCTGCTTTCCAATTGAACAGAACTGCACCATTACAAAAACAACTAGGGCTTCTTTCTAATGCAAACAGGCCTCTTTCCGATATTGAAATGGATCCATATCTCTCAAGACCTAAGTTGTTTGGACACGGGTGCGGGTGTCCGACACAGGTACTGATCTAGAGGTCGGATCCTTCGAGACGTAAATTCTAAGATTCGGGGATATGGATCCTAGTACGGATACGGGTGTGGGGATCCTGCTAAAAATAATTCAAAAAAAAATAAAAAAATATCTAAATTATGAGGAATTTGGTGGAATACTTATGTATAACTTGTAAAGTGTGGATTTCTTTTTTATTCTCAAGCTGTAGATAATTAAAGAATTGATTTCCTGGATAAGTATGCTATTTTCTTCAAATTTGCCCTAGTTTTGGTACTGATTTCGGAATCAAATTGTATCTCGTCTCAGATTTTTTTGCCCGTCGCGGTCAAAGTACCCAAAAGTGTTTGACCAAATCCGGTACGGATCCCATACCCACACCCATACTAGTGTTGTGTCGACACGGGTACGGTACCTAAGCTGCCATGTCGGAGCAACTTAGCTCAAGACAACTAACACTACAACCATTAGTTGAGATGTATGTTACCTTCTATATGTAGTCCATTTTCCACCAGTAATTGTCACCAAACCAGGATGCTCTTCAGCGACAACATGATCTCTGGAGATGCTCTCTGTACTCTTTGCCTTGGGATCAATTGCTAGAGGGCGGATACCACTCCAAGCAGATAGGACATCAGTACGCCGTACCTAAATTTGAAATCTAACATCATTCTCCATAAGCAAGAAAGAACGCTATAGGTGACACATAGAACAAGAAAAACCGTATAAACTGGCATTTTGGCTGCCCTCAAGAAAACAGGGAAAATTAACATGCAAATACAGGATGACAAACATGCTCGTTGTATTGACAACTTCAATGCTGCTGCCTGAAACAAGAAGCTCAAACCTAGGAAAATCCATAAGCTACTGAGAAATTTTAATTCAAGTATTGAGCAAGTCTGTGTAAAGGAAATGTTTCCCTCCCATCAAGAGTGTCACCACATACATAACTGCTAACAAGCCCACTAGTGAAGTTCCTATGTCTCACGAACAAAAAGATGGACCACGCTAACTGCTAAGAAGCTCATGATATGGCTTTCAAATTCATGTCATTCACAAAGTCCTTTTGTCTTTTATCTTTTTTGCTTTGTCCTTTTTCTGCTCCCCTCTTTCTCTCTCTCTCTCTCTCTCTCTCTCTCTCAATATTTCCCAAGGGTCAGACATTTTCCTCTGGAATTTCTGGGTCCTCACACAATTTGTTGGCTACTATATTCACTGGAGTTGAGATTAGTCACTAAGTTTTCCCATGTTGTCAATACAATCTTTTAACACATTAAAATATTATTCACAAGTCCTACACACCACTCCGAGGGACTTAAAGCTCAGTTTCAGGAAGAAGTTCTGTTATCAAACAATATAATCAAGAAACCGTCATCCACTGTTTGTAAGTTAACAGTGGAACAAGATTTTGCAAATTACAAAGGAGTCTCTGTTTCTAGTTTCTTTTTGGTGCACTCATGAGGTCCCTACTTGTATAGAGGATTGGACCTCCTTTGTTGAGAACCATATTATTGTGTAGGTTCTCTTCTTTTGGTATAAGTGTTGTATATGAGATTTCCCCCAATTCTTAATGAAATTATTTACCTAATCAAAAATAAAAAAGTTAACATGGCTTTGATGGATATGCATATGTAGGTTCTCTTCTTTTGGTATAAGTATTGTATATGAGATTTCCCCCAATTGTTAATAAAATTATTACCTTATCAAAAATAAAAAAAGTTAACATGGCTTTAATGGATATGCATATCTGCAGCTTGACCACAGCAGTACTACCATCTAATTGTGGAGTTAGCAATTTACCCCAGATAAGAAAGAGGACCTGTATTTGTTTATCAAATATAAATTTGGCAAATATTTCTTTATGCAATATCATTTATATGACAAGAAGATCTTACCACACACTATTACCATAATCTACTTCAAACATGTTGGATAGCAAGACTAGATCCCAATTGGAATATATAATAAATGGTCCATGATCTACTCATGGATTCAATACAATATACATCAGACTCTGGCTTAAATGATAGTTTAGTCAGTAATCCAAGATATCACCTGTAGATAAGCTACCAAATTGCCGAAAACAGTATATAGAATATCTCCTAGGCATTTACTGGAATAGCTTAAGATATCTTATTTTCATCCAAAAACTTCAAAACTTTCAGCTTCTTTACATTGATTCTTCAATTAAAATGCACGAAAAGAAATGATGAGATAATAGTTAGCTCAGTGAAATGATAGAGGAAATATGCTATTGATCAAGAAAACTAGCATTAAAAATTTGATATCAAGCCAAAACGGAGATGAAGAGGCCAGAAGGGGTCAAAATATAAACCTATATTTAAGGTGCCCAATGAAGAATAGCAATTATATAAATAATTGGCTTACAGGGATTTATATTAGAGGCACTATATGATATTAAGAGAAGGGAATAGAGATGAGGATTGCTATCATATCACTGACATCAACACACCTTAACATTAAGATAATCAGAGATGGCATCCAAAATGAATTCGATCTCATTCTCATGAGGTTCTGGCAGCATCGTTATGCTGGTGTTTGAATCAGTAGTACCAGCTACTGTTCTACCCAACCATGGAAGCATAAAGACCACTCGACCATCCTTAGTTTTAGGGACAATCAAGCCCATTCCTTCCGGAGAATAGTAATCAGGAAGTACAACATGAACACCACTACTGGGACAGATCATGGGTTTTGCATCTTTATCAGCCAACTTCCGTACAGCATCACAAAAGGGCCCAGCAGCATTAACAACAACTTTTGCATATGCATCAAACTCCTTACCTGTAAACTTTAACCTAGAGTGAGACCTTAGAGGCAGATGAGTAACACACGGACAAAAGGCTCCTTACCTGTAAACTTTAACCTAGAGTGAGACCTTAGAGACAGATGAGTAACACACGGACAAAAGGAGCAAACCATAAGAGGTCAAATTAATAAATTGTACTAAAAGCATTTCTAATCGTCAAAAAATTGAACAGTCACACACATGGACATATATAATTGAGTTGGCAGTGTTCTAAGGACAAGTGATACACCTAAGATATCTTTTCTATTCACCCCTCCCCTTTTTGTCGTCTTGACCAACTTTCTGCTATGTTGAACCAAAACTTAGTCTAGGTCCAAGGAAATGGGAAGCTGAAGTGTCAGCCCCTAACTTGTTCACACGTTTATGCATACAGAAAATGTAGTGTTCTTTTTTATCAAGTTGTGCAAGTAAAGCCACTATAATTTTTTTTCTTTTTCAAATCAGGAAATTAAAACTATAGTTTATTTAACAACCTTAATGAGTCATGCAGGATTACAAGGTAACTGTAACCAGTGAACTGAGTAGGAAAACAAATTATAAATAAAATTCATGAAGTACCTGACAAATTGTTCCGAATACGTGCACCAATTATTCTACCATCACCCTCATCTTTGAGAAGGGATACAACCTCTGCATGGTTAAGCACTGCTGCACCAGCCAAAGCAGCAGAGCATGCTATTGCAACATTGAGGCGCGAGTCGTTCATTTGTCCATCATAATATACCACAGTTCCCTTCAGAGTTTTATCTTTACCATTTCGTGCGAGGGTAGGAAACAATTCAACCGACTCTTGTGCAGAGTAATACCTAGATAAATGAAGTAGGTGTCGCCCTGCGACCAGATCATACATTTTCAGGCCGGCCCAGTAGTAGATCGCTTCAAACCAATCAAAACAAGGAGTCATGCATGGTAAAGCATGGCAAAGGTGCGGAGCATTGTCAATGACCTGTTTACGCTCCTCTAGGGCATGGAAAACTAGCTTTAACTGCCCGTAATCTAAGTTGAAAACTGCTTTCTCCAAATAGCGAACTCCTGAAACATGGGTCTTAGGATAAGCAGTTTGCACATCTTAGATAAAAGAAGGTAACCATGACAAATGAAGGACAGATTCATGGAAATATCTAAATACTATTCAAAGATGCCTCAATGAAGAAATCAAAAGGGACCCTCTAAATTCCTCACTAATGTTATTCACATTATCTGCAGGGTCAAGTGGAATCCATTCTCAAACCACCAAGCATTTAAGGTAGTACAAAGAATAATGAGTTAACCTGTAAGGCAGTCGCTAGCGATACCATTCAAAGCTTAGAGTGGTCTTATAGAAGAGAAAACAAGATAATTTGATATGAGAATCTTAACTCACTGGCCTTTTCTTTGATATTTTTTGCCTTTCCCCAATTCCCTGGTCAAGATGCATCTATTATTTTGGAAGTGATAGAAGTTTTAAAGGGCTAATGGCTAACAAAAAGTTGTGAGGGAGTCAAAGCACCTATTGCAAATGGTTTTAGAGACAATGTCCCCAGGCTGAGATAAATGTTTGAAGCATTTTATACCGAGCAGTGTCATTTGAAAAGAGTTTAACTCTTCCTTCATCGTGCCTATCCCAAAGAAAAGCCAGAGGCTAAGGATACATTGGAGTTTTGGCCTATTAGTTTGTTCTGGAGAATATGCAAAGTAACAGCGAACGTATTAGCAATGAGACTTAAAAATGATGGATAATCTCATATCCACATTTTACCCATCACAGAAAAAAATCCCATATCCACATTTCAGAATGCCTTTGAAAAAAGAAGAATTCTTTTTGACGGAATACTGAAAGGAAATAAGCAAGTGGATTTAAGACTAGCGGAGAGTAGGGATAGTCATGCAACTTGGATATCCACGAAGTTAATAGATCATATAATCTAAAAGTTCCTATTCTAGATGTTTTGGAGAATGGTTGAAATAGTTTCAAAGATGATTGTGGTTATCCAGTTACATCCTCTGAACATATTTTTGACACCGCATCGGTGAAATATTGACTAATAAAAATGGCTAATGACTTTGATTTCGGTAGTTCCTATTCAAGGAGCTGAAAACATCAAGATTTTTTCCCTAGGGAAAAAATGGGAAGCATAATCACTTAGATAAAATATTAAGAAATCATGCAACCAAGTAACTACTGAGCATACTAAATTGATGAATTTAGTAATTCTTCTCCTATTAAAACTCTTGAGATTCTTAAATAATAAGAGACGCTTCCTATCCTTTCTGGTGTACCCAGTCTGATGATAGATACATGTGAATCCAAGCTCCAAAGTCAACATTACAAAGAAATTTCAGTTGGATATTTTTTTGATATTACTGTATAATTATCTCACAAAGTCTTTCTCTTCAATCCAAATTTGCCTTACGTTGCCAACTCAGACGCACAACAATAGATGCCTCGAGTAACAATGTTCCTAACATCAAGACCCCTCCTCCTCAAGGATAGCTCCCAGAATTTTTAGAAACATAGACAAAAAAACTCTCCAAGAAAGTTTTCGTAAACCACACTAAATCAACTTTTGAGATTTCACTTTAAACGCAGTTATTAGCAGTGTTGTCAACGGCAACAAGCTCTAAAAAGCGCTCTAGATCTATCAAGGCTTTAAGCGCAAAGCGCACTTAAAGTGAGGTATTCACTAAAAAAAGGCACAATGAAGGAAAAAATAAAAATATATTTGTAACTCAAGAACAAAGTAACAAATTCATTCATAGTGCTTCCCTTAGTAGCTAATACACTTATTTTCAATTACATTTGTTGTTTAGTAGGGGTAAGGTCTGCGTACAGACTACCCTACCCAGACCCCACATACTGGGATCAAACTGGGTTTGTTGTTGTTGTATTTGTTGTTTAATGCCACTTGATTCAACAGAGAACTCGTGGGCAATGAGACGCAAGCCTTAGTGCCTTGCCTTACACTAAAGCTCAACTTAAGCGAGGCACTTCGCCCTCCTTGCGCCTTAAATGAGCAATTGACACCGGTGGTTATTAGCGCCCGAAACAAGAATATATAGTGTAGCACGCAGCAAAAATGTGGTGTCCCAAAACTAATGTTGCTTGCCTATTATAAAGATACTACACAAGTTCCAAATTTAAAAGTTCCATCTTCTATATTAGGTTGTCCTGAAATTGTGTCCACTTTCATAAAAGAGAAAATGATGATCCACACTCTTCAACTCTTATTAATATCTTGTTATTATCAAAAAGAGAATTTGTACCCTACTTTTATTTCAAAAAAATTAATTTTAAAAAGAAAGCTAGCTTTTATTCTCATTTTAATCTATGAAGACCACTATTTTTTTCACAAGTGTTACCTCATCCCTAAGCTTGAAACTTTTATTTATGAGTTTAAGATCTATGTACTAAAGGTGCAAGACTTTATTTTATACAATAAGGTCGCTTAAAAGAAAAATAGTAAGTAACCTGCTATAACATGTTAAAAAGATCATTACACTGTCGGTTTGTACTCATCCCTAAGCTCGAATCACTTTTGTTTATTTATTTATAACTAACTAAAATATGACTAGGCGTTAGCCAATATTCCAATAGCTAGGTATTGTGGACATCATATAGGAAATAAAAGCTCGCATCTCAATCACAATTCAGTTCCCATCCATCAACTATATGAATCCTCTATATCCATAAGCGGATTCCTCGTAATTTGAATATTTTAAGCTGACTGTTATCACACCATTTACTTTAACACGTAACTGAATTAACTTAAGCCTGGTATACCATATCGGTAAGTTTTTACCTGCACCTAGCGTTAACACCAAATCAATCAATTTAACCTTAGCAATTAAAATAAAAGCGAGAATATACATCACTTAAGCATGATGACTTTAAGAAAGACACGTGTTATGAATTCATTGGTTCGACATAAACACTGGATGCCTACATATCAAAATTGATGAAATTTTTTAAAGGCTAACCTCCATGAATTAACTTAGTGGACCTTGAAGAAGTGCCAGAAGAAAAATCATCTCGTTCGACAAGGCCAACACGGAGCCCACGCGTTGCAGCATCAAGTGCGACACCGCAGCCGGTAGCACCGCCACCGACAACAAGGATGTCGAGAGGATTAGACAAGCTGGAGCCGATCAGAGCCGCTTCCTGAGTGGCTCGAGACGGAACGACGGCGAAAGGATCAGCAATTTTCCGGCGGAAGGCGTCGAGTGCGTTGGACTTGTCGCCGCGGTCGTTTGATGAAAATGAAGGATTCCGTACAATTGTGTATGCTCCGCCGGCTACGATGGCGATAGCGCCGAGACGACGGAGGCGAATGGAGGTGGCCATACGGTGGTGTAGAGGTGACGAGTATGGAGTGACCCGCAGATGGAGCTGAGATTTTGAAGATTGAATTGTTTTGCATTTTTTTGCATTTTAAAAGGTTGCATTGGGAAACTAAAAATGGAATGTGTACCCTCTCAAATGACTAGAATACCCTTTTACGTAAGTCTCGTGCTGGTTTCTTTTCTTAACTTTTTAAAGTTTTATTTGCTTTTCTTTTTCTTAATTTTTATTTTTTAGGGGAAAGACTTATCCCGACAGGGAGATGCGATTCAATTAGCAGAGACTCTTGGAATGGTTGGAGTAAGAAGTCCCCAAGTGAGCCTCTTATAGGGGGCCGCCAAGCACGTACAACAAGGATCAAGGGAGATCTCGTTGTTGCATAGCTCAGGTCGGAGCAAGGTGCCATCGGACGTTCAACAGGTAGTCTCACGATCGGGCACTCATGCCCCGACATTATCATTGTATACTCCCGCGGGTCGGAAGGCAGTGGGAAAAGGAGGGGGACACTGGGCGAGATCTACCAACAACAAATTCCATATACAAATAGAGACACCTAAAGATACTTCAAAGGTTTCGGAATCGAGGTTTCATTAGCCGAAGAAGTCAATCCACGTGGCCTGCTTGACGAACGTCAGCGACAGAGACATCGTAAATTGATTCGCCGACTGACATAATGAGAATCGAACTCACATCTATGAATTTTAAAGCTTTGATTTTTATGTTTGGAGCGATAATTGTAGCAAACTTAAGAATAATAAATACCCCACCTATAAGGAATAATTCAAAAGAATTAATGAAATTTCATATTTTTATATACTTTTAAGTAATAGAATACTCCTAAGAGAAACTAAATGCTAATAGGACAATATGTTGAATAATACTTTCATAATTTGCATGTACTTATGACGTCATTCCGTTTAATAAAATAATGTACTTCTAACTCCTATTCTAGTTTTATATATATTGGTCAATACAAATCTTATTTGTCGTGCATATTAAGCTTCTTAACATGTGAAAAATTAATTGTAAATTTATTTGTGCAATTTAACTCTGACGAAAAATCAGTTGTAAATATTCTTTGCAATTTAACTTTGAAGTTTGACTTGAATACTTAGGGGCCTGTTTGGCCATAATTTTATTTTTTTTATTTTTTTCCGAATCAGCATTTAGCCATGGAAATTTCAAATTTCGCTTGAAATTGAATTTTAATTTTTTTTTATAATTTGAAAAACTCCAAAAAACTATTTTTCTAATTTTCACTTCAAATCACTCATAAAAATTCAAAAACAGCTCCAAGTTATATTCATGTCCAAACACACCTCTAATTTTCAATATCATTTTCACTTTAAAAAAAAATTCGCTTTTTTCTGAAATTTCACAATTCTTATGCCCAAACACCCACTTAAAGTTGATTGTCTCTCAATATCTAAATCATTTTCATTGTCTTCTTTTACCTCAAAATCTAGCTTTTATTGCTATGTTACAACTTATTTGGATGGTTGTTACATATCGTTTCAGAATGTCTTGTCTTATGTTGTATTATATTGTTTGATGAATATAATGTTTGGATAGATTGTATCGTTTGCCGTTGTTTCATGATATCATGCACCAACAATATGAAAAATAAATTTGTGATATTATAAAAAAAATATGATACAAGGTAAATTTATTATATAAAATGATAGGATAAATGATAAAAATTATTTAATAATAGTGAAGGATGAGATGAGAGAAAAAGACAAGATAACGACGCAACCATACCAAATTGGTCGTTACATAAAGTGGTATATTTCGTCGTTATGTAACGACAGATTTAATGATACGATACAATAAAATTTAAGTAACAACCAAAACAAACATCATATTTAAAGTAACAATACGATACAATACAATAGGTAACGACCATCCAAATAACATGTTAAAGTTTTTTTAAAAAGAAATAGCAAAATTCACAATGATGGACCAATTTTGTCATTATGTAGTGGAATAAGGACATAAAAGTAATTAAGTTAGTGGGTCAACACTTTCCACGGCTGCCGCGCAGAAGAAGCATGGGCTCGTGACACGCCCACCTTCTTTTTATTAGCGCTAACAAACATATTGCTAACTGTTTCCAAAATACTTTTACTTTTGAATTTTCAACCTCGTAGTTTGAATTAATGTCTTTCCGCCCCCAACTCAAACTTTTCTTGTGATCCTATTCAATTCATTGATTCAACAAAATTACTTGTTTCAATTTGTATCAAATTACTTTTTCCATTTTTGCTTTTATGGTGGATGGATTTACTTTCAAATGTAAGTAGTAACTTTGACTGTATTTATTTATGCTGATTTTCGTGGTGTTCGAGTCAGCTTGTGCGCATCTCGACTAATTTCACGGAATGCCTATCGTCTAGTGTGTTTTTTGTCCGCCACGATTTAAACCTGAGACTTCATGGTTCTTTAGGCTGATTTTTGATTTTTTTTAATAACTGTGGTGTCCGAGTCAGCTTGTGTGAACCTCGACCAATTCCACGGGATGCCTATCACCTAGTATTTTTGTCTCCGCTAGAATTTGAACCTAAGACCCCATAGTTCTTTATGCTGATTTTCGATGCTTTTTTTTTTATAACCGTAGTGTCAGAGTCAGCATGTGCGCATCTCGATTAATTCCACGAGATGCCTATCACTTAACGTCTTTGTTACCACTGAGATTTGAACTTGAGACCTTATGGTTCTGAACCCACTTCATTGACCACTAGCACACTCTTGGCGCACAATTATGGGGTATGATGAACAAAGGTTATCAAAAGATTAAGCCAACTGAGTTGGTATAGAGAAGATCAAGGGCTGAATTTCAACCACAAGTCAATTTGACAATGTTTATACAGCACAAAATTGAGTTTTGACTTCAGTACTGTGTAGCAAATGAAAAAAAATTAATTTTGTGACTTTTTAAGTTATAGTGAGTAAAGTTCAGTGACTATACTGTTATAATGCATAAGAGTCACTTATATTAACATGAGAAAAAAGTTTTATAACTTCATTTCTATAATATATAAAAATATATAATAATATAAAAATTCTTTACACTGTCGGTCCATTTTGACATGTTATAGCAAGTTATTAACTGCATTTCATGTAACGGATTAATATGCTATGTACACCTTACCTGTTGTTGTAAGTAATCTTAACCTGATCGCGTTAACAAACTGTACAATCGGTGCACAGAAGTTAAACTCAAAAAATAAACAAGGATTGGAGCCGGTTACCGGGTGTCAGAGCTTCTTTCTGATTCCAATAATCCTTAGCAACCTGAAATGGTAGAGCAATGTGTAACACTTGCAATGAATTGAACACTAAGAACAACACACTTTCTCTTCATTTCTCATATTCAAAAGTGAAAATCACAGTGCTTACTTAATCAAACACTATAAAGAAAGTATGAACAACAAGATTATACATCTACAAACACTGATTTGAAAAATAATTCATTGCCCCTGGATCAAGCTGTCAAAAAGAAGATGAAAACATACTTATAGAGGTACAGTTCTATATCTTTGTACATACATAGACGTGGTCGTGTAATTACTGGATCATCCGACCTCAGTTCTCAGGTTGAATTTAATCCTTAAAGATTCACACATCTACTTCAATATAGATATTCCTCTTGATAACTGCAAAATAAAAATCTCATCACAGCTCAATCTTAGGTGTCAAGAATCAACTGCATCAACTCGTTGGAGAAGTTCCAAAACACTTCCGGCTTTTCTTTTGGCTCTATCAGTGCCATTCTCGGACAGTTCCTTCAGTACCTCTTCTACTCCAAGATCCCTAGCTACCTTTAAGTTCTGTACATCACCTGTACATAGAGACCACAAAATAGCTGCAGCATTTTCTCGGTTCCGAGGAGAACCTGTCCTAATTACCTCAACTAAGATGGGGATTGGCTCCACTTGACCAATGGCTGCCTTACCCTCCTGATGACTTGCAAGTATTGCCAATATTGCGAGTGCTTCATCCATCATTCCACCCCCGGGATCTTTGAGCAATCTCATAAGAGGTGGCACAATTCCTGCCCGTACTGCCCTCACCTTGTTTCCTTGATAGATTGAGAGGTTGAATATAGCAGTGGCTGCATCCTTCTTTCCCCTTGGAGTTCCCTGACAAAGCAAATCAATAAGCGCTGGGATAGCACCGGCGGCTCCTATTGCCACTTTGTTTTCGTCAACCACCGATAAACTGAAAAGGGTAGCGGCTGCATTTTCCCTGGCTTCCATGCTTCCGTTTCTTAGTACATCTACTATATCAGGTATAGCACCAGCATTTACAATAGTTCCCTTGTTAGATTCATTTATGGATAGGTTAAGGAGTGCAGTGACAGCATGCTCCTGTGTACGAGAATCTAATGACGATAGCAGTTCAACAAGAAGAGGAATTGCTCCGGCTTCAGCAATGCAGACTCTGTTATCAGCGTTTCTTTTGGCCAGCAAACGGAGCTCACCAGCAGATGCTCTTTGCTGTTCCGGGTTACCATTGGCAAGTTTTTGTAACAACGCATCAATAGCAGCACGATCACAGTCCGAACCACCAGCTCCAGACCTTTTGTTCCTACAATTTCCTTGGTTTTTAGGCAGCTCAACACCATTGTTTTCACACCACAAGGCAATCAGGCTCTTCAAAACATAGTTTGGAGTCAATGCAGTGTGCAACAGTGTCTGCTGAGTCTTAGGGCAGGTCTTGTGTCCTGCATCCAGCCATTTCTGGATGCAAGACCTTTCATAGGTCTGCACGTGAAAGAAAAGCAGACAGTAATTAATCTAAGCAGTACGAGGAGCAATTAATATAGTCCTATAATTCGTCAATGTAAAATGAACCATTAAGAAAATAAATGCACTAAACCTGTCCGGTAGATACAATAACAGGATCTTTCATCAACTCAAGTGATATTGGACAACGAAAATCATCTGGAATAACCGGAGATCTGTGCTTAATTATACTCTTGTCACCCTCAAGCGAATCCATTTCAGGATTCCCCGTCATTGCACAGTCCTTTAGCTTTCTAAGGAGGAATGCAATCGTTTCTAAGCACTCTTCGGGAACTCCACCACTAGAAATGACCATATCATGGATGGCAAGTGACTCCTTCTTTAGATCATTCACGGTCCTGAGATGCAGCTTCTCGGACAGCCGTTTGAAAATCATGGAGTCGGGGTCTTGTTCCCGTTCTGCCATAGCTAAATCGCTTACCAGTTGCACATCTGGTGATTCCATCTTTCCTTTTGCTCTTTTAAATTGAGCATGCACAAGTTCAATCTGGAAGAAGCCAAACATGATAAAGATTTTCAGTAAAACAGAATGGACATCGGCCATAACTAGTAAGGGATTGCTAAATGAAGTACTTGTTCTCGGACTTCCTCGGATATATCAAGCTTATTGTAAGGAATGTGGCTTAGTGCATCTTCAATTTGCTCTGTTACGTTTAGGAACCTTAATAATATGGTGTCCATCTGCAGAGCCTGCAAGACGAAAAGCACAGGTGACGTTTAGAAATATGAAGCAAGAGACAATCATGATGATAATGTTTAGCACAGCGACAGAACGCGCTTAATGATACTGCACAAAAATCATCCTCCATGCAGAGTGTAAAACTAGAGCAGAGAGCAACCACATTGAACTCATTTGACCCCTCGATTATGGAAGTACAGATCGTGTACAATCTATAGTAAAAATGGCAACTTGGTGCAGTCCACATCTCAACAGAAACACAATTAAATGAATCATACTGGGTTCATACAGATGACGCTTTTAGATGTGATGCTTTACATGTTTCGACATGGTATCAAGGAAGGCAGAGACATTGGTTTGAATCTCACGTCAATTGTCAATGAAAATATTTCCATGTACTCGGGCCAAGGAAAAAATATAGGCTAACACGTGAGGAGGAGCTTTGAAGACCAAATTAAATACTGAAAAGTGTTCTCTTTCAAACCGTTCGAGCTTTTAGATGAGATTGTTCACACAATTTAACAAATCTCATTGTCACATGAGAAAATTCAAGTACCGGATATCCTAAGAAACTGAATTTTCCATATGAGAGATCCAAGGAACAATTCATTCTATTTCCTTTTTAAGTTTAATATACGTTAGTGTGTCTAGAACATAAGCCAGAAGGAATTTGGATTAAGAACAGAAGGAAACTCGAACCATTTCCAATTTTTTTTTTTTACAAACAGAGAATTTCAGTTGAAATAGAATATACCACTCCCCAAATTCTTGCCTTGAACTTCAAATAGTAGGAGTAAGATACCAAGATGGCTTAAGTTGAAAACTAACCAATTTCAAAAATCAAATCAAAAAGCCTAAAACATTTCGAAAACACTAAGATCTTGTCATTTGGCAAACAGTAATTGCTTCAACTCCATTTTGGCATACTCCTTGAATTTTCATACTCTTTACAAAATTCTGTCATTGGACATACAGTAATTGCTACAACCTGCTTTGAAATTAGAACCACCAAAAATATACTGGAAATGCAACATGGTAAAAGGTGAGATGGAAAGTGTAGATTTTGATTCAGGTACTTAGTTAATGCCTTCGAACTTCTGAAAAGCTCATAGAATGCAGTAATTTACAAAAGCTTCAAACTTAACAAGGAAAGATCAAAAGTTTCAAGCCAGGGCTGTCTGATGAGTCTACTAAGAGAAAGATTCGTAACACAATTATATGAAGACAGGAACTACTCAAAAACACATAATGTAACGATTTAGAAATCCATATTTCTACTGCCTAGATAAGATTATGATTTGAATATTTTCTAGACTTTACTGCCTTTCAGGAGTACTTAATCCGATTTTACCTAAGTAATTAAAATATATGATTCAACTTTGTTTTGGTTGACAAATATGTAGGACAATTACCAACTAAACTCAACACCTAAATTTCACCACACAGTATTAAAAGGGAAAAAGTTGAGTATCACATTGATCTTTCCAGCAGCCATACAATCAGCAAAAATACAAAAAAGGCAGCCCGGTGCACGAAGTATCCCGTGTTCACGCAGGGGTCTGGGAAAGGCCACAGTCCACACCGCAAGGGGATAATATAGGCAGCCTAACCTGATGCAAGCATCAGTGGCTAATTCCACGGCTCGAACACGTGACTTATAGGTCACAAGGAAACAACTTTACCGTTGCTCCAAGGCTCCCCTTCAATCAGCAAAACATACAGTAAGATACAAATTGATAGCTCTTATACTAAGATAACCTATATAATTGATCACTTATATTACTTTCTCATTTTCCTAAAAAAGCAATTGGTATAAATCATTCAGCAGTGAAAGATTAAGGTAGAAAACAATACCTGAAAAATTTTACTGCCTTCATTAACAGATTTGAGAAGCTCCAAAGCAGAATTAAGAGCAATTCTCAACAACTCAAGCCCATGAACCACATCATCGCCAACCTCAACAATATCACTATCTTTCATTTCCTCAATTAAAGGGCTCAAAAGCTTCACCCTTCTCACCAAATTACTGTACATCCTCTTAGACACATTCTTGCACTCCGGCAAACCTGAAACGGCGTCGATTAACTCCGTCAACTGATTGATTAAGGCCTCTTTCTCATGATCCATGTGTCCACCTCCAACAAACCCCTTATAAAAAATGGATTCTTTAATCAAGTGGGAAAATCCCAGTTGGAAAAATGGAATCTTTAATCAAATTGGGAGAACCCCAGTATGAAAAATTGAATCTTTAAACAAATTGGGAGAACCCCAGCTGAAAGAATTGAATCTTTAATCAAATTGGGAGAATCCCAGCTGGAAAAATTGAATCTTTAATCAAATTGGTTAAACCCCACTTGAAAAAATGGAGTCTTTAATCAAATTGGGAAAAACCCAGTTGGAAAAAGAGCAATAACTTAGCAAATCTTTGCTGAGTTGGTGGTTGGTTGTTGAGTTGACTGGGGAAATTACTACTGATCTTCACCAATCTTTTGAGCGAAAATTTTGAGAAAAGGCATGAGGTTTTGGGTTCTTCAGATAATTTTAAGAAGAGCAAGCTCAAACAATTGATTGAATTTCAAGAATCAAGAGAGAAATTCAAAGCTCTGTGTGAACATACAAGGAAACTGAGCAGGTGAAGCAAAAGATGAAATGAACAATTGATTGGTGGAGTTTCCGTTTAATCATTTTAAAAGGTGTTATTATTAATAGTATTTTTGGGTAGATTTGACAGAGATAATGATGATTATGACGAGTAATAATGAGACCAAGGTAGTTGTGGGAGATAATTTATGTTGGGATTAGTTACGTATAAATTAGTTATTTTATATTATTTTTTATTGATTATCTCATTATTATTTTTAATCTTGATTTAACTTATCTCACGATTAGTAATCAAAAAAAAGTATAAGACGATATTAAATTTTTATTTGTCTATCGTACCAAACAAACCCATACTAATACAACTAAGGGCTTTTTTAATGAAAATCTATAGAATATACTAGTGGATTACTGTAATGTGTGAATTGGCAATTTAAGAAGGGAGGGGGAAGAGGGAAAATACAGTTATGGTCAATCTCAGCATAAGAAAAATTTGTATTAGCTGTTTTTTGGGACAATACCGCCTTCTAACGTTTCTGGTTTTCTTTTTGGCGGTAATCAGAAGCTGAAGTTGCAATGGAAATATGTTGAATAGGTCCGCATCACAGGAGCGGAGCTAAAAGTTCGGGTTCGACCGAACTCAATAATTTTATTTAAATAATATATTTATGTTAAAAATATTATAAAATAGTAGATTAAGAATTCAGTTATACTTGAAATTATCGTTCTAAAGTCGAAATCCTAACTTGTCACACGTGATAATATGTACCTTATCCAGAAGAAGAAAAAGTAGATTATATAATTATATGAGTATTCGTTTGTAAGGAAAATACTGTTCACACAATTTGATGATGATTAGGATAATTACTAGTAAAACATTTCACTGCATGCATCATGCTTAATCAAAGAAAAACGGCAAAAAAAATCTTGTTACACATAATTTATACATGTTTTTATTATTTAACCATGGTTATTTTACATACTCAGTAACGGAGGGAGGATCTCCTCGAAGAGGGTTTAAAAAAAAGAAAGTTGAAAAAGTTGTAGCTTTTGAAAATTGAACTTATGACCTTACAAAGGTTTTGACCCTTGACTACTAAGCTACACTTTTGAGCTATGTCAAGGGGATTCAAAACTTAAAATATAGATGTAAAAAACAGATTTTGCCTTGTATATACAGTGTAATTTTTCGGCAAAGAGGGTTCGGGTAAACCCCTTTCCGCCCCTGTCAGTGACAGCCGTCCCAAAACAAATGTTTCGATCCAAGTCGATGGCACGTATTGTCCGCTTTGGGTCTAGGCCCTCGTAGATTTATCTTTCGAATTACGCCACTTCAAGTACCATGTTATATAACTCTTTACTTTTCTCTTCCATTCCGTTATGAGATTCACCTAAGGTGACATGTACGAGATTCGGCTCTGATATCATATTTGTCACAACTCAAGCCCATGGCACATATCGTCCGATTTAGGCCTGGGCGCGTACAAATTTGTCTTTTGGGCTACACTATCTCGAGTCCTAAAAGTACGCATGCCATATGAACTTGTGTCATGCCTTATATAACTCTTCACCTTACTCTCCCATTCTGATGTAGGATTCGCCTAAAGTGACATGTGCACCCCTTGTTCAGAAACTTGTCAACCTAAAAATCTGTCAGTGCTGCTTGATCCGTTCTCACCCGCCCCCCGACATGAGCATCATAACAAAGGAACTAGCTATGGTGGTACTGGAGTGTCACAATCTAGGTGCAACAATGTTTCTTTAATTATGTTTATTAAATTGTCAAAGTTTATGCTATTTATTTTACTTGGCGATACTAATTAATATGATTTGGTGGAAATGTCGAAAATTAAAAATATTTTTTCGAATAAGACACACCTGTCTACTTGCCTATTGGGTGACACAAGGTAGGAAAGGCTGACTTGGCAAAGAGGGGAAGATTTGGTCAAAATTAGGAGCATGAAACATGATGTGTTTTAGACATTTGGCCTATTTTTGTTGACATGTCTGCCGGCATGCCTATTGCCTTTTATTATTCCTATTATTATTTTTGTTTCTGTAATTGTCAATTAATTAGTACATAGTATAAATTTTTTAAAAATAACTTATGCTTACAGTTTTATCTTTCCATATTTTTCATCAATGACTGCAACTTACTCTTTATCCATATAAGTAATGCTATGAATGACAGTAATATCGAATATTGATAATAATATTAGCAAACGAACGTTCTCATATACTTTCAGTTATACATTCTCAAATTAATTTGAATTGAAGAAATGAATATACAAACTCTTTTATATTTCACTTCTCACTAATTTTATGTGAAGATCATCTAACAAAAAAAATATTTATAACGAGTTATAAAACAGAGAGGAACATCTCAAAATAATGAGTTTAATTTAATTAAACTTTATCTTTTATGGCATAATTTTACGGTAGTATAGTTAAGATCATAAGTTTCAAAAAAAATTCTTTCTTACTTAAAAATCGTATGCAATCAAATAAATTCAAGTAAAATGAATCGGAGGGAGTATTATTTACTAATAAGTTTCTTTTACAATAATATTGTATTAATATCGTACTCATAGTAGTTTCTTAACTTCTTATTCAATTAAATGGTGCTATGGAGTAAGTATTTGGTAATTCAACTAATTCATTTTCTAGGTGCAGAAAATAAATTTTGTTATCGCCGGGTCGTTATCTATAAGAACTGAGGCCAATTAAACAGCGCAACGTTCGCGGCAATGGAGAATAATTCCACCTTTCCTTTTTATGTTTGTATGTGTTTTTTAACTATTTGAAGGAAAGTTTTGAAGCAATAATAAAGTTGTCTTCGGGTGACCTATGAGTAATGAGTTTGAGCCGTGAAAGTAGCCATTAATGTTTGTATTAGGGAAGATCTATGGGGCGGAGCCACAGTGTTGGTTGCGAGTTCGGCCGAACCCAGTAAGTTTTGTTCAAATCATGTATTTGTATATGTACAAATTATTAATTTAAAATCTAATAACTTAAAAAAATTATAATTCTGAACCCATAAAGTTCAAATCCTAGCTCCGCCTCTCGCTGTTTACATCATTTCTTTGGAGTGCAATCTTTTCTCGGATCCTGTATAAATGCGAGATATTTTGTGTATGGAAAATTTCTTTTTTTCCCAACTCTTTGGAAAAGTCTGAAGAATAGACGTTAGTTTGCCTTTTGGTGAAGGCATTAACGATGTCCACTGGCTGTTCATTCTGTGAAATTTAATATTCTATGAAACAGGAGTCGTTTAGATTTCTCAATTCTTAACATATATTAAAAAAGGTAAAATGTTAAAATAGAGTAAATAAAAATCAAAGGTGACAAACTACAGTTTTTTGTTTGGTGGTCGTTTGGTTAAATTTTGGTTGTTTGATTTGTCAAGTTAAAATTCAAGTCAACTGAAACTTAACTAAATATTTAGCGTGAGTAAATTTTTACTTAGTACTGATGAGATACGACCATTCACACTCTTTACATACACTCTTATTCTCTCTCTGAATATACTTCTTTGCATTAAAATCCAATTGACGAATTTTTCCTTTTATTTGGATTCTTTTTCCTCGTTTTATTATTTTTTTAAAAGAATTGATCATTTGACATGAGATTTCCGAGTTTTATACGCGTTTTCACTTTTCTATGCTTGACTCGCTTTTGTCATCATTTTAGTTTCGTTTTCAGAACTCTTATTCACAAAGACATAAGTGAACCTCAATAAAATAGACCAACAATATAAGGCTTAAAATTAGGGGTGTACATACGTCGGGTTGATTCGAATTTTCTATAAGTACTATATTTATATGACTAACCACAAAAAGAAAAATAAGTTATACAATTTATCTAAACAATGAAAAAACTAAAAAATAGATATACAACACTATTTTCATTCATAGTACAATCGAATTGAATGTCTTTAATTAGCATTAGTATTGATTTGATTTTTGTTTAAGATCTATTTGAGTTACTAATATTTACGTACTATAAAACTTATTGGAGCATCCAAAAATTATAAGCTCAAGCTTGAAATAATACGTTAAAAGATAAAACTATGAAAAAGTTTAAGAAATATTTATAAACTACACACTATCATAAATATTTTTATGCATTAAATATATTTAAAACTTCTATACATATAATGTCGGGTTGGTTTGGTTCGTTTTGACTTTTTTTAATTAAAACCAAACCAAACCAAATATGGTCGGGTTTTTTTTCTCAACACCAAACCAAATCAAACCAAACCATAGTCGGATTTTCTTTCTCGGTTTGACTCGGATTATCGGGTTGGTGCGGTTTGTCGGTTTCATTTGTACACCACTACTTAAAATGCATCTTTCATTTCCTTTTTTTTTTTTTTTTGGTAACATAGTGAATTACCATTAATATCAATCAAAACAGTTACAAATAAAGGAGTACCTCCTCACAAGAACCTGTGAGTAATGGCCTCAAAACATCTGAATTACACAGCTAATGCCTGCAAAAAGCCTCTACATTTCCTTGCTTTCCTGGAGTTCCTACTTACTTCCAACCTATGTATTACTTCTTATATAACCTCAGTATTTACATTTATTCCTCTAAAAATTTTCCAATTCCTAGCTTTCCAAGTGTGGTAGATGACAACTTCAAGAATAGCTGCAACTACCTCTTTTTTGAAATGCTTTCATTCATCCTTCTTTATACTCCTTAGAACCTGGGCTACATCACCTCCAGCCAGTTGAATACCAGCCAATTGCATTACTGTAGTTCTCACTTCCTTAGACCAATTACATACCATAAACAAGTGCTGGACAGTCTCAACAACCTCATCATTGCACATACATCATTTGGTGTCAATGACTGGGATGTGCAACTGTTGTAGTCTCTCCCTTGTTAGCAACATGTTGTGATAGGCCAACCAGGTGATAAATCTGTGTTTAGGTCGAGCAGTTGCATTCCAAATAAGGTCAGCATTATTTAGTTTCCTATGATTTCCGATAATAGCTAGGTAACTCTTTGTAATTGAGTATTGTCCTGAGTGGCTTAATATGTACTGATCTTGCTGAAACCAATTTTGCATTTCCTGCTTCAATTGATTTAACTTTCTCCAATACCAGATGCTATCCTGAGGGGCTGTGTGAGTTCAAATGCTTGAATCTGATTTTATATATAATTCATGCACCCACTTCAACCATAAGTTGTCTTTTTTCACAATAAGTTGCCAAATCAACTTCCAAACTAGGGCTTTATTCCACTCCTTACACTTTTTAATGTTCAACCCTCCATAACTTTTTGGCAAGCAAACTTTATCCCAAGCTACTAGTGGTATTTTCCTCTTCTCCTATATACCTCCCCATAGAAAATCTTTGCAGATTCTGTCCACTTCTTTAACTACATTCTGTGGGAGAATGAAAACTGATCTCCAGAAGCTGTGAATAGAAAATATGACAGAGTTGACCACTTGAAGTCTGCCAGCATATGAAAGCTTCTTAGAGTAGCCAAATTTGATTCGGCTAGTAATCTTGTCAATCAACTAATGTCATTCTAATTTACTCCACTTTTTAGGTGATAAAGAAAGTCCAAGGTATCTAATAGGAAATGATCCTTCACTGAAGCCTGTTATATTCAGTAGCTCTTGTTTTTCCTCCTCAGTTATCCCTGCCATGAATAAACTGGATTTGTCCATGTTAGCAACTAGTCCTGAGACCTTGCTAAAGTGATTTAAAGCTTCAACCACTCTTTTCACTGACCCCACCTCACCCTTGCAGAATACCATTAAATCATCAGCAAATATTAAGTGTGTGAGTTTCAACTTCTTACACATAAGATGCATTTTAAAGTCAGGAAAACTACCCATGCTTTTAAACACCCTTGACAAGTAATCCATCATAAGAACAAATAATAGTGGTGACATAGGGTCACCTGTCTTAAACCTCTTCTACCTTCAAGGTAGCCATGACTCTCTCCATTCACATTAACAGAGAACTTAGTGGTTGACACACAGTTCATTATCAACATGATGAACTTAGTTGGGAAGCCTAGCCCATGAAGTACCTCTGTCAGGAAATCCCAGCTGACCATGTCATGATCAGTTCTCATCAAGCATCGTAACTTTCCTATTGTAGTGCCTTAGTAATCATGATAAATTAGCACATTATGGAGCATTGATCTTGCTAGTACAAAATCTGAATGGTTTTATGCCACCAGCTCATTCACTGCATCCTTAAGTCTACTACAAACCATCTTTGAGATGAACTTGTATAGTACATTGCAACAAGAGATAGGCCTGAATTGACTAGGTATTTCTGGTTATGATATTTTAGGGATCAAAGCTATGCAAGTGACATTCAGTTATCTCAGCAGTTTGTCATTCTGAAAGTATTCCAGTATGCTATTGCCTTTCATTCGGAAAAGGAATTATCTGCACTGGCTTCAGTTAGCTTGCGTGCTCTCTTTATTCTGTAGATGCGCTCATGGGAAGGGAAGCCAGAATTTTTGATGTAGATCGATCAATTGCGCACACGTGGGAAAGTTGAAGCTTTCTGAGAATGGAGAACCCCGTACGGCCGTGGAGGCCTGAAAACAAGACAGTCCGAAAAAAGTCTTTTCCTATTTCGGCTTGGATTGAAAATACTGGACAGGAAAGGAAAAGAAACTGTCCAGCCTTTCAAGCCCTACTAAGTAAAGGGGGATGCATTGTTGGCTGCTTTAACCCCACTCGTTTAAGAATACTCATATAGTCTAATAAAATAATAAAAAAACCCAAAGAAAAGAAGCGATGCTCGCTGAACTATTGATTAACGTCCTTCAAAGAAAAGAGCCCTTCAGACGCCCCGAAAAAGATATGAGGTGCTCGGAAATGGTCTCGTCCTACTTCATAGATAGAAAAAGAACTAGTAAGTCCATTATTTGTGGTACCCCTAAGAGACCTTTTTCCTTTCCTTGTATTGTATTAAATAAAAGCTAAAGCACTTTCTTTCAAAGAATAATGGATTTGAATGTATCTGAAATGAAAGTAGCACTCGAAATATCATAAGAGAAGAAAAGCAAGTTCAATAGTACGCCTGGTTCACGAGGTTCTACCATCGCAGGGCCCCCTCTTTCCGTTGATGACTTGATTTTTTTTTCAAATTTCGAAATCCTTTGTTCTTATTCTTAGTTAAATGTGTGGAATAGAAATTAGAGCTTTAATATCATCCACAATGTGTCCAATTCTAGGCTCGGGTCTTGTTGGAGCACGGCTCCCACATTGCACTGCCTGTCCTTTCTTTTCCAATCGCCCCGCGAAGACAGACCTTCGGAAAGCGTGCGCGAAACTAACTCTTCTAAAACCTGAAATGGGGAAGGAGAAAGAAAGGAAGGACTAGCACGTTTTCGCCAGACGGTCTTTGCCAGTAGTGCCATCCCCCGCTGGCTGTATGGGCGGGTTGTCCCTCGCTGCTGCGTTCTTTTAAGCCTGGGGCATAGAAGGAGTTAATCCTGGTCAAGGTAAATGGATTTAGGAATTCATACCCGGTTCAAGGGAAAAGGCTTTCGCTTTTGCCAGATCTAGAGAGATACTACAAGTCCTCCGTCCCAGATTCCATAGCCGCGACCATCGAAAATTGTAGATGTCTTCTTCTTTACTGAGGGAGTAGGTATGGTGCACACTTACTATTTCTATGAGTTCAATGAGCACTCAACTACTAGTAAAAAGGGAGAAAGTTGACTTTGAGAAAGAAGGTGCTTCTTGCCAAAGTCGTGGCTACTTCAACCAAAAAAAGGGCGACCCCTTATTCAAACCAAAAGAGTACCTCACCTCACTTACGAAGAAGTTTTTGGAGCTGGGCTCCGAACTATGAGAGTTTACGATGCTCTCCCTTACGGTCGAGTTACTTTGTTCCTTCCTCTCGCTTCGCTCGAGCATCTTCAAACCTCACTCCGACGAATGGGGAGGAGAAGCGTTACGAAGAACAAGAAGTTCTGAAGTTTAAGGATTAATTTCTACCAGGTGATGTCGAAGCGGAATTCATAAATAAGTTACCCTAAAACACGACGTTAGCGGGGTTGGGCTCCCCCTGCAGAAATACAACAAACATGGGACAACCGGGAACGATGACCCTTCTCAAGCCTGAGGCCTAAGTTGGACTTTCTACTTTTTTCAGCTTGATCGGAATCGATTCTATGATTGAATATATCTTCACCTATAATTGACCAAGCAGCCTTAAAGAACCCACTGCCATAGCCATCTGGCCCAGGGCTCTTATTTCTCTCTATCTGAAATGTTGCTTTTTTAACTTCTCTTTTTTCAAAAGGCTTTAATAGCTGCACTTGATGGCCAACTGATAGGATTGGTCCATTTGCTAGGAAAGCAACTCCTTCTCTATAGTCAGCCTCCTGCCTCAGTAAGTCTTCATAATAGTCTACAAATATTTGAGCAATTGTGTCTGGATTGGATTGCTAATTACCATGCACATCTTTCAATTGAGTCACATTTGATCTGAAGTTCCTATGCTTTATCACTGAATAAAAATAGCCAGTATTATCATCTCCCAATTTTATCCAATTTGCTTTACTCTTCTGCTGCAAATATAACTTTGTTAGGTATGAGGATCTCTTGAACTTTTGGTACTTTTGAATTTCATCCTGTTGGAGACCTTGATCTCAGGATTTAGCTGCAACTGGTTTTGTACTTGAATGAGTGACTCTCTATCCTGCTTAGCTCTGTCTCAATGTGTCTAAAATATTGAGTATTCAACTTTTTTTGCCCTTTTTTTTTAAGAGATTCAACTTCCTAACCACTAGTAGCATTTTACAGCTTTCCACTTGCACATTCCATCCTTCCCTCACTACATCTAGGAAATGAGGGTATTGAGCCTACACATACAATATTTGTAACGACCCAGCCGGTCGTTTTGAGAGTTAGAGCCCCGATCCCCTAATAACTTCTTTCTCCATGTTTGTTTCTGCTATTGGGACTTGCCGGAGTGATTGGTCATGGAATTCAGTGAGTTTTGGGACACTTAGTCCCTAGATGTGAGTTTAAGCCTTAGAATTTGGACCGTAGTCGGAACCGTATGAAGACAGGTCTGGAATGGAATTCCGTTGACTCCGTTAGCTCTCTTGAGTGATTTTGGGGTTAGGAGCGCGTCCGGAATGTGTTTTGGAGGTTTGTAATAGATTTAGGCTTGAATTGGTGAAAGTTTGATTTTTGGCGATTTCGGTCGATAGGGGAAATTTTGATATCGAGCTAGGTTCGTAGTGTCATTTATGACTTGTGTGTCAAATTTGAAGTCATTCGGACTGAGTTTGATGTGTTTCGGCATCGTTTGTAGAATTTAAAAAATTATAAGTTCCTGAGGATTAAATTTGTGCTTAATTCATGTTTTGATGTTATTCGATGTGGTTTGAAGACTCCAATAAGTTTGAATAATTTTTTAGGAATGGTTGGTATGTTTGGTTGAGGTCTCGGGGGCCTCAGGTGCTTAACGGATCATTTTTGGACCTTGGGAGGTGGCTGATTTTTTGCTGGGGTGTTGCAGACATTTCCTTCATCGCGCTCGCGAGAGGATACTCGCGTTCGCGTAGGGTTGTGAAGTTAGGCCTTCACGTTCGCGTCGAGGTCATCGCGTTCGCGATGAAGAAGTTCTGGGCTAGAGTAAGTTACACTTCGCGAACGCGAGGGGTATTCCGCGTTCGCGATGAAGAACGCACCTGGGCAGATTTAAAGTGTTCAAGATCGAGGGTTATGTCATTTCTCACCATTTGGACTTGAGAGCTCGGAACTAGGTGATCTTTGGAGGGATTTTTGCGTGGGTGTTTGGGGAAAGTGATTCTTACCTAGTTTTGATTAATTCCCGCTAATCTATGCTTAATTTTATCATCTAACTTCGAATTTGGGGTGAAAATTGGGGGAAAATTGAGAAAACTTCCCAGGCCGAATTTTTGGGTTTTGATCGAGAATTTGGTACCGGATTTGAGTAAATTTGGTATGGTTATACTCGTGAGTGAATGGGTGTTCGTAATTTGTAATTTTACCCGATTCTGATACGTGGGCCCGAGGAGACTTTTTGGGTGTTTTTCCTAATTTCGCACTTTACCTTCGAATTAATTAATTAAATGAGTTACTTGTAGTTATATTTACATTATGCAATTTATTTAGATAGATTCGGGCCATTTGGAGTCGGATACTCATGGCAAGAATGTGATATCGAGTTGAGTTGAGCGGTTGAGGTAAGTGGCTTGTCTAACCTTGTGTTGGGGACTTCCCCTTAGGATGTTTGATATTAATTGATGTGTTGGCACCGTGTACGTGCGGTGACGAGTACGTACACGGGCTATTATTGCAAAAATCCCATTTTTTTCCTTTCTAAGTTATAAACAGTTTTCCCTCATTAAATTGCACTAATATGTTAATTGTTTAGCTTAGATTAGGGAAGCATGCTTACGTGTTTAATTGCCTATTTGATCTTCTGTGCGCCATGCTTAGTTAAGTCCTTATTTTCCTTACCCGTGTTTAGTTTAAACTGTATAACTCGATGCCATACCTGTCACTTTATCTTGCACTGCATATTTAAATTGGGACTACGAACGTATTCCGGGAGATCCTCCTATCTTGCATATTTAAATTGGGACTACGGACATATTTCAATTGGGATTACGAACGTATTCCGGGAGATCACTCTGTATTGTATATTTAAATTGGGACTACGGACGTATTCTGGGAGATCCCCCTGTCTTGCATATTTAAATTGGGACTACAGACGTATTCCGGGAGATCCCCCTGTATTGCATATTTAAATTGGGACTATAGACGTATTTGGGGAGATCCCCCTGTCTTGCATATTTATTTTGGGAATTTCGGGAGGTCCCCCGCACTGCATATTTACTTTTGGGACTACGGACATATTCCGGGAGATCCCCATATACTGCATAATCATTTGGAACTACGGGACAGTATCCCTGGAGTTTTTCCCACTGTGTTTTCCCTTTCCGAGCCGAGGGCTCCTTTAACTGTTAAATATTGAGAATTTCTTTAACTTTTTTACCGAATTTTACTTATATCTTTTACTGTTTAATTTTATTATATTTACTCTGATAGAGCCTTGACCTGACTTCGTCACTACTTGAACGAGGTTTGGCTTGGTACTTATTGGGTACCATTGTGGTGTACTCATGCCCTTTCCTGCACATGTTTTTCGTGTGCAGATTCAGGTACGAGCTATCAGCCTCGAGGATAGTACGTGTTGCTGATTTCTAGGAGACTTCAAGGTACTCTGCCTGCGTCCGTAGAATCCTTAGAGTCCCCTTTTACTCCCTCGTGTAGAGTCTTCTAATGTATCTTCAGACTTTTATATAGAGCTACAATATATTATAGAAGCTTGTGACTTAGCGATATTCCGGGTCTCGGGAACACTATTTTTTTTGTATATGCCGAGTGGTATTATTTTTTTTTATTCACAATATGCTATTTTATCTTTAAATATAGTGTTTTCTTTATATTTTTCGTAATATTAGGTTTACCTAGTGATAAAGATTAGGTGCCCAATCAATTTTTGAATAAACTCTCTGATCATTATGTCTGTCATTCCAGGAATACTTATTTCCTTGATTTGGCAGTTCAAAAAGTCAACAAGCTTCAATGCATTTATAAAAATCCACCACCTCTGCCCATGTAATAAGATTTCCACCAATTATATCTTTCATGTTTAGTACAGCATTGAAGTCCCCTACAACCATCCATGGGTTTGTACAACCAGACAGTTGGTTTAATAAACATTCCCATAACTCTTTCTGTTCCTCTCTTGTATTAAAAGTTACACAAATGAGATTCCAAATTCTAGTTGCGAAGAAACATAGAATACCTCATATAATACAACTTGGACAGTAATAAGTAATTGACTATAGCAGTCAGGTCTCCATGCTACCACAATTCTACCATTGTTGTGGCCAAAGTTTTATCTAATTTATTTGAGATTGATGTGTAATAGTTATTGTTATTCGAGATTATCAAAATACTACTACGAGTTTGTGTTTCAAGAATCATAGGTATAAATATTATTACTCTAATAATTGGTCGCGTTGAGCAGAAAAATCGACTTTGGGTTTCAATTTATAAAATATTTTTTCTTTTTTAATCAATTCCAAAAAAAAAAAAAAATTAACACCTTTCTATATATATACTAACAATTCAACTTTAAATGCACTCAACGAATAACACGTTGAGCTAAAAAGGAATTCACGTATAATACAGAATGTTATTTACGATAAGGACAAAAGTTTCAATTGCTAATTTACTATTATTGTATACTTAATTATTCCTACTCTATAAAAAGTGGGAGTTTAAATCAGTAGCACTTATCTAAAGTGAAATCTTCCTCGACAAAATTAAAAAAGAAAAACAAGATTAAATTAAAGTCTCTTGTCCCCGCTATTCACGATCTATCTTGTCCGTAAAAGAACTAGAAAAAATGACACCCTTTTTTCAAACCAAATATGAATTGGTCTTTCGGATTTCGTTACGTTATTTTGTCAAATTTCTAATCAACATGATCCATTACTTACGGGACTTTGTAACCCACATATATACCAATAATAAATCCCAAAATTCCCATAACACTAGTTCACTGCATTTCATTTATATTTTTCTCTACTTTTTTGACCGAACAAAAATATAGAAAAGCTTTAATTTAATCATGGCAACCGAAGGAAAGAAAATGGTGACATTAAAATCAAATGATGATAAGGAATTTGAAGTTGAAGAAGCTGCAGTTATTCAATCAGAAATGATCAAGAACATGATTGAAGATGGATGTGCTACTAGTGTTATTCCACTTCCAAATATTGATAGCATTACCCTAAGCAAAGTCATTGAGTATCTCAACAAACACATAACTAGGGACGAAGACGAGGACGACGACAAGGACAAAGGAAAAGAGGCGGAAACAGGTGAGTTAAGTTGGTAAACAAAAGAGTTGAGTCAAATTTGAGCGGGTCAAATTAATAGATGAGTCATATTCTAACTCGTTCTAAGTTTGCTTGGGTCAAAATGGAACAATAATTGGTCATTCTAATTGAAACAAGGAGTACTTAGTTTTTACCAACATTCAAATATTCTATTTTAGAAAAGCCAGAAAAAGGCGAGAGCCTAATGCGAAAGGTTGCTTTACTAAGATAAGACAAGAAGCAAGATCGTAATTGGTTATTAGCGCATCCATTTTTTTTGCTCGTTAGCGTTTGACTAATAAAATAGAAAGAATCTTTCTCGCTTGTTTAGTAAAGTCTCAATTTTTTTGTTTAAGCTCGGACAATGAGTTGATTTTGCTACCTGTGTACAGGTGATGAAGAAGATCTCATGGAATTCGACGAGAAATTCGTGAACATGGGATGGGAAGAGCTTTTCGACATAATAATGGCTGCAAATTATTTGAACATTCATGAGTTGATGGAATTGTGTTGTCAATCTGCAGCTGATAGGTTGAAGAACAAGAGTGTTAGAGCCGTTCGTGAGATGTTAAAGATTACTAATGATCTTACTGAAGAAGAAGAGAAAGAGATTATTAATGAGGCTCCTTGGGCTTTTGAAGGTCCTGAAATTGATGATACTGTTAATTAGATTATAGTAAAATATCAATTTAATTTAATTAATAAACAATAGGTAAAGGGATTTCATTTTTGGTAGTGTGGAGATTAAAGAAATAATGATCTCTACATTAGGGTATATGGATATTTTAGGTCTAATATTGGTTCTTTAGTTGTTTTTTGTGGTTATTTTACTCTGGAACAACGGTAAAGTTGTCTCTACGTAGCCCATGGGTTCGAGCCGTAGTAGCAATTAGCCATTAATGTTTGCATTAGGGTAGACTGTCTACATCATACTCCTTGGGTGCGGCCTTCCCCAGACCCTACTTGAACGCGAGATACTTTGTGCACCAGACTGCATTTTTACCCTGCATGTTATTCATGGTGTTTTAATGTATTTGCACTGTTGAATAATTGAGTTATTTTGCTTCTTTGGATCTAGTTAGTTTTGTGTTTGTGAATTTTCTTTTAGTAGCCTCTTTAATATGCAAGATATATTGAGGATTATATGTATCGTTTAATACAGTTTATGGTTATGCCCTGTTACTTAAATAGATCATGGAAATTTTAATTTCTTGATTATTCAGTTATCAAAGGAATTAAAAAGAAGAACCGATATTGAGGAAAGATCTAGCTTTTTTGTTTTTTTGTTGCTTTTTGATAGTTAGAAAATATCATGATATGGCTAAAAATTGATTAGTGCTTCTGATCCTAATTTAATATGTTACCTTTGTGTTTACAAAAAATAAATCTTTTTATTATCAAACACAAAACAGAAAGATGAATCAAAACCTGTTGCTACAGAAAGGAAAAGAAGTAGAAATTTGGAAATATTTAACTCTAACACTAACCCCCCCACACATATATAGAGTTGATTATAAAAGTGCAGTAATTATATACATATAAAGCAAGACTAACTGAATCATAAACCAATCAACAAAGGACAAATTAAAAAGAAAAAAAGAAAAAAAGGAACAAAGGGCTGATCATTGTCTTCTCTCCCTGCCACTAGAAACAAAAAAAGCAGTTCGGTGCAGAAAACATCTAGTATTCATGCAGGGTTCGGGGAAGAGCCGTACTCCCAGGGATAATGATGTAGACATTCTACTTAATGCATGTATTAGTAGTTACTTACACGACTCGAATTCCTGACATATAGGTCATGCGTAGACAATTTTACCGTTGCTCCAAGGTTCCCCGAAACTAGACACAAATGACTTCAAACACAAAAGTTAAACATTACTAGTACTCAACATAATAAGGTAAACATAATCATACTGTAAAAATAATAATTACCAAGACAAAAGAAACACTAGAAATCATCCACTTCTCTTCTCAATCTCAATCTTCTGCTTCTGCTTCTTCTTCTGCATGATTTCTTGTACTTGTTTAATAGCTACAAAATCATCCATCTTTTTCTCCACTAAGTTTTTGCAAATTTCTACTATATCCTCTACTTTACGTTTCTTTGTGTCCTCATCTTTCTTCATTTCCTGCTGCATTGCGACTTGCTTAATTCCTTTTGCCAAGAAACAGAAAAGTTTCCTAAATTTGGCATCAGATTTTTCTAAGTATTCCCTCAACGAAGCGATTCCATTAGCCAAATCGTCTTGTTTCTCCTTCATCTTCTCGATTTCTGACATCAATGTAACGTTGAAATCTCTCTGGCTCCTCAACTCTCTCTCTACCCCATTATAATAGTTTTCTTGATAACAATGTTCTTGAATTTTCTGGTTTTGATTTCGTCGCTTTATGTTAGATAACAATTGTTTTTTCCCTGGTTGAAACCAATAATGTTCATACTCCCATTTTTGCAATCCAATCTTCTTGAACCCCTGTTGATCATAATATACAATAAATATTTAATATAAGATTCATTGTTATATTGAAAAATGTAATATAATAAGCAAGAAATATGGTAACTTACATAGTTATTGAGTTGATAAATAAAGCTAGACAGATTTTCATGCTTGAAATATTGAGGTAGAAGTTCGGAACATAGTCTGATATGATCCCAAATAATAAAACTACTACCAGTTAAACTCCAGCTAATAATAGAATTCGTATTCGGATCATCTACCATTTCATATGTCTTCGTTAAGAAAGGAGGTATACGAGGTTTGCGTAATACTATTGCACCATCAGAATCAGAAAATTGACTGATATTGTTCGTCGCCATGTTAATTTCTTGCGTTAAGAGAAAAAAGGAGAAGTTTTTTTTCTGAAAACTTTGCAGATATGTGCTATTTGTTCTTTGTAATTAGTAGCTTCTCTTTTTTATTGTTTAGCCACTAATTTAAATTAGAGTCTTTGGATTTAGAATATATAAGTGATCATATGATATAGTTCCTTTTGATACATAGTACTATTTGATTCTCCTTGTATTGTCCTTAGTAACATGCAAATTGAAACTTTTCCTTCTTGTACTATACTATTCTATAGAACATTGTGAAAATTAGTCATAGATTTCAAAAAAATTGAGGGCAAAAAAGAGCAAAGGCTAGAGTTATATGATAAATTTCAGAAAAAAAAGGGTGTTACTCCAATTTGGAAGTTGATGATGGAAAGGAGAACAAGAGATATACTTTTTCATATCATCTTTATGTAGAAAAAAATACAACAACAACAATTAAACTTCCTTCCAAATTATTTTATGTCTACTTCGTCGCCTTTTAGAACTTGTTTGGAAAGCCACATGAAAATTAAATTTGAGTGTAATTACGTAGTTTGACATGTTTGTGTGGCCAAGTAATTATTGGTCAATATAAAATTAGGTGTAATTGGAGAGGTGTAATTACACTCTCCAATTCTCAAGGGGGAGGTGAGAATTGATGGTAATTATACTGTGTAATTACAAGGTTATTTTTAATTTTTTTCTTTTTATTTTAATTTTAATTTATTTTCTCTATAAATTTTTATTTCCATTATTTTAAATTTCTTTTTATTTAATTTTATTTTTTAATTTTAAAATATATATATTTCTTTGTACATTATTTATCTTTTATTTTCTACCTTTACTTCTTGTAAATCCATGTAATTGCTCGCATATTTCATTTCTTAGTTGTTTTATTTTCTTCATGTAGCGTAACTGCGTTATTATTCTAGTTTTTGAAACTACACCTCCTAATATCAGAAATAATGAGTCATTAACAAACTCTGCATATAATGGGTGATGTCATTAAAGTAGAATTTCATTATTGAATGAGGCTGTAAATTTATTATGTTTTCTAATCTTATGTTGTATTGGAACTTATTTTTATTATGTTGGAATTTGAAATATGTTAAACTATTTTTTTAAAATTTTGAAATTGTGTTATATTTATGGTTCTAATGTACTTGTTTTAGTAGTATTGTTATTTCATATTGCATGTTGTTCAATTTTTAGCTAGAATTGATAGATTAGTTTTATCAAATATTTGAATAATATTATGACATTATATTTATACATATTAATTTATTTCAAACATGCATTCCATGGTGTTATTACAAAAAAATGTATATTTTTATTAGAAAATAATTTTGATAACTCAAAAAGAAATATTCAAATTGATGTCTAAGTTCATTCTTTTAATATTATGTTACTGTGTCATTATTATAGTAATTATTTTAAATATATTTGTAACAAAAATTAGTTTGATTTTATACTTAGTTGGGAAAAAATTTGTGATGACCCAAAAGGTCATCGCGTGTAATTTTAGATAAACATGTGTTCTGAGGCCACAAAAGCCTCCTTTTATCTCACCTCGATGTGCGTGCGCAACCCGGGCGCGTAGCTAGGAAGCCGTTATGTGGAAAATTGATAAAAAGATGATTTTATAATAAATATTTGAATAAAGTTGACTTTGGTCAACAATTTTGGTAAACGGACCTAGACCCGTGATTTGACGGTTCCGGAGGGTCCGTAGGAAAATATGGGACTTGGGCATATGCCCGAAATCGAATTTCAAGGTCCCAAGTCCGAGAAATGAATTTTTAAAGAAAATTATTTTCTGAAAAAAATAAAGGTCTGAAATAAATGTGTACATCCGTCTTGGAATTACGTGAAAAGACAAAAAAGAGGGATAAGGGAGGTGACGCCAAGGCCCGCGAACGTCTGCGGGAATACCTCAGTGTCGCCTGTGGACTGAAGGATACTCCCTCGATCAATGCCCACTGAGTCCGTCTCCGTAATCTGCACAACATAAAGAAGTGCAGGTGTAGCATCAGTACAACCTACCCCATGTACTGAGTAAGTGCCAAGCCTAACCTCGACGAAGTAGTGACGAGGCTAGGACACGACAAATAATATCACCTGTGTAGTTTAAATAAAATATAACAGGAAATAACCACAAGAAATAAACAGTAAGTACAATAACGGGGAAACATGCTGGGGAAAAGGGATAACAATTACTGAAATGACGAAATGAAGCAACAGTCTAAATATCCGAAAATAATAACGGGAATTAACAACACGAAATAAACAAGTGAAAATAAATGGCACGACATGTCCCCTCGTGCATATTTTTAGCATAACACGACACCGAATGTCCCCTCGTGCATAATAATATAAAATATGGCACGAAATGTTCCCTCGTGCATAAACAACATAAACATGGCACAGAATGTCCCCTCGTGCATATATATATCATCAACACGACACATAATGTCCCCTCGTGCATATATATATCATCAACACGGCACGGAATGCCCCCTCATGCATAATAATCATAATCACGGCACGGAATATCCCCTCGTGCATAAACAACATAAATATGGCGCGGAATGTCCCCTCGTGCATAAACAACATAAACATGTCACGGAATGTCCCCTCGTGCATAACATCATAAAATATGGCACGGAATGTCCCCTCGTGCATAATAACATGAAACAACAGTTGGCATGAAAATCNCATTAGGACTCAACACCTATTCCCTCAAGCTAAGGTAAACACTTACCTCGACTCCGAAGATCAAAATCAAGCCTCAAGCACCGCTTTTCCTTTCGAACCCGACTCCAAATCAATAGTATCTAGACATAATTGACTGAATAACATCAATAAATGCTTAACAATTCAATTCCAATGCTTAGATATAGAATTCCCAACTTTCTTTCCAAAATTCCAAAAATCGACCCCGGGCCCGCTTGGTCCATTACGAGGTTCGGACCAAAACACGATCACCCATTCCCCCACGAGCCAGAATATATAATTTGTTTTGAAATCCGACCCCAAAACGAGGTCAAATTTTCAAATAATCAAAAAGCCCTAACTCTACCCAAAACCCTAATTTTCTACCCTTAATCACATGTTTTTAGGTCTAGAATCTTGTGGGTGTTGATAAAAAAGGAAGAAAACGAGGTTAGGATTACATACCTATGAAGCTATGGTGAAGAGGTTCTTCAAAAATCGCCCAAGGAGGTGTGGAGAAGAAGTTGTGAAAAATGAGTTCAATCCCGTAAGTGTTCTGTTTTTAGACTTTAAAAAATGACTGGGCGATTTATACTTATACGATCGCGGGGATGGGAATGCGATTGCATAGTGGTCAGGATTCCAGGCTTCGCGATTGCGGATGCCTAATTGCGATTTCATAGTACAACTACCCAGCCCCCCAACTATCTTATCCTCCTATGCGATCGCAATTACACATATGTGATCACACAGTGCAACAGTCTCTTCCCCCACTCACACTGCTATGCGATCGCGAATGCATCTATGCGATCGCATAGTGTTAAATACCAGACACCAAAAATGAGATTTACACCAGATTTTTCTATGTTTTTGCACTCCGACACCTACCCGAAACTCACCCGAGCACTCGGGGCTCAAAACCAAATATGCACACAACCTCAAAAATATCCTAAAGACTTATTCGAGTAATTAAACCACCAAAATAACATCATAAACATTGAATTAAACCTCAAAATCAATGAAATTCCTTTAAACTTCCAAAACTTCAAAATTTTCCATTTTCGATCCGAATCACGTCAAACTAAGTCCGTTTCCCACCAAATTTCACAGATAACACATATAAGACATATTAAACCTGTTCCGGGCTCTGAAACCATAATACGGGCCCGATATCACAGGTTTCACCTCAAATTTCATTTTCAAAAACCTTTATATTTTTCAGAAAATAATTTTCTTTAAAAATTCATTTCTCGGACTTGGGACCTCGAAATTCGATTCCGGGCATACGCCGAAGTCCCATATTTTCCTACGGACCCTCCGGGATCGTCAAATCACGGGTCCGGCCGTTTACCAAAAATATTGACCAAAGTCAACTTTATTCAAATATTTATTATAAAATCGTCATTTTATCAATTTTCCACATAACGGCTTCCCGATTATGCGTCCGAGCTGCGCACACACATCGAGGTAAGATAAAAGGCTTTCATGGCCTCGAAGCACATGTTTAGCTAAAATTACACGGGATGACCTTTTGGGTCATCACAATCTCCACCTCTAAAACAAACGTTCGTCCTCGAACGGACATAGAAAGGTACCTGAATCGGGGAAAAGGTGGGGATATCGGATCTGCATATCGGACTCGGACTCCCAGGTAGCTACCTCAACAGGCTGACCTCTCCACTGAACACGAACCGAAGGATAACTCTGTGATCTCAACTGATGAACCTGCCGAGCTAATATGGCTACCGGCTCATCCTCATAAGTCAAATCCTTGACCAACTGGACACCGCTGAAGTCAAGAACATGAGATGAATCGGCAATATACCTCCGAAGCATAGATACATGAAACACATGATGTACGGCTGAAAAACTCGGTGGCAAGGCAAGTCTGTAGGCCACCTCTCCTACCTTATCCAGAATCTCAAATGAACCAATGTACCTAGGGCTCAACTTGCCCTTCTTCCCGAACCTCATCACGCCCTTCATGGGCGACACTCGAAGAAATACCCGGTCTCCAGTCATAAATGCCATATCACTAACTCTGCGATCCGCATAACTCTTCTGCCTAGACTGGGATGTACGAAGTCTGTCCTGAATAATCTTCACTTTATCCAAGGCATCCTGAACTAACTCTGAACCCAACAATCTAGCCTCTCCAGGCTCGAACCACCAACTAGCGACCGACACCGCCTACCATACAACGCTTCATACAGAGCCATATGAATGCTCAACTGATAGCTGTTGTTTTAGGCAAACTCAGCTAAAGGCAAGAACTGGTCCCATGAACCACCAAAATCAATGACACATGCTCGCAACATATCCTCCAAAATCTGAATAGTACGCTCGGACTGTCCGTCCGTCTGAGGCTGAAATGTTGTGCTCAATTCAACCCGTGTGCCCAACTCACACTGAAATACTCCCCAGAAATGGGAGGTAAACTGAGTACCTCGATCAGAAATAATGGACACGGGCACACCATGTAGGTGAACAATCTCCCTGATGTAGATCTTTGCCAACTTCTCCGAAGAATACGAAACTGATACATGAATGAAGTGTGCTGACTTGGTCAGCCTATCCACAATGACCCATGTGAGCATGTAATTTTTTACCTACTAAATACTCCGACAAAATTAGATAAGTAAATTAATCTTATGGATTTGGTTGAATTTTAGTGTTAATTGTTAATTGTTTTGCCTCGTATATTTATAATTCGTCTTTTAAAATTGTTTTTAATTGCATAATTAGGTGCATCGTTATTATCAAAGAATTATAAATTTATTTATAAATAATTGAATTAAGTAGCAAACAAATGATGATTATTTGAGGTAATGTAGTTTTGATAACTGATTGCTAAAATTAATCATTTTTTATCTGACAAAACTATAGATTTAATTAGGAGTATTGAATTAATTATTTTATTCTTAATTAATCTATAATTAGATAAAATAAAGACGAAATTGATTATTGCATCTTTTAAATTTAATTAGGTTTAATTTTAATTAGATTAATTAGTTTGAATTTAAGCTTAGAGTGTTAAAATCGGACCTGGGTCAAGAAGGACTCAGGCCCAATTCTTTATTTACACCACCCAGCAACCCAGCCCAAGACCTTACCCGGCCTGCCCAGACCCAGTACCCAAAACAACCCCGTTTAGGACATAGCAAATCCCAGCCGTTGATCTTCTGAGATCTAACGGCTGGGAACCCCCCACTCCTATAACTATATAAGTGTCCAAATCTCCCCCATACTCCATTAGTTAGAAGTCTAACACCCTCCCCCCATCCCCTCCGTCTCTCTCTCTTCTGTATAACCAAACCCTAGCCGCCCTAGGATTCCCACCTTGCTCCGGCCACCGGACGTCCACCAATCCGGACCAAATTTTACCCAAACCATCCTCTCTTTACCCTCAACCACACCCCACCGTTGGTTTCCTTAAAATCACATCCAAAAATCTCCAATTTCAGATCTAAAAAATCTGAAACCCTAAAACCCGTCCCTACCGATTCATAGAACCTCGTTGGCTCAGACTTACGTGAGTCACTTGCTCTTCACAAGAGCAAATGATTCACGTGGGTTCGATTCAATTTGAAGCCACTGGAATTCGGCCAAAGTTGTTATAGTCGACTGGTACCCTCTCTTTTCTATTCCTTTAATTATTTTTATGTTAAAGTCATTTGTTTGGTTTAGTTTTAGGTTTTCCCATATAATATTTTTTTAGTTGGTTATTTTAGGGTAAACTTTAATTACTTCCATGCATGACTCAGTTAATTTAACTGTATAAGAATCGCTTAAATCTAGTTTGATATTAATTTCTTATTGATTAGGATTTCATGATCTTGCTTAAACCTGTTGTGAATGCTAAAATGATAAATTAATCTATGCTAAAAATTGTGTACTAAAATCAGTGTTTGATTTGAAAATTTGAGTTCGATTTGATGGCTCTCTTGTGATTCCCTAAATCTTGACCGCTTTTAGAATAACAATTTAGGTCAGAATACTAATTAAGACTGATTGGTTCATGTTTCTTCTGTTTCCATCTTCTTTATTAATTAGAGACTACTTGGAATCAATTATAAGTTTAGCGTTAATGTTAGTTTTAGATTTTCCAATTTTTTTCCCTGACTATTTCCTCATGTAAAGCAGTATAATAGTCATTGTGTGTTAGTCACTAATAGTGTATTCATGTACTGTTACCAATTTTCAAGTATTAATTATAGGTTGATCTAATTTAGACCCTTAGGTTGGATTTTGCATATGTAATTTCATGTTAGTCATGAACATGCATAGTAACTGTTTGTTTGAGATTAATCACCGATTTAATTGGTTCATCATTAAATAGCTATGTGTGAGTCAGTTAGAATTCTGATCTCTTGCCATAAATGGAAGGATTAGTTATACTTGACTGGTTAGCCTAAGCTTAGGTTGAAACTAAGATTAAGTCATAATATATGATGATTAACTAAGTCTAATGACTCAACCTCTCGAATCACTTGAATCAACCTAATTCCTAACTTAGACAAATAATTAAGCTAATTACATATTAAGCTAAGAGTTAGTCTAAATTCAATTTCATTAGTGGTTAACTATTGAGTTAACCACTCAATTAGGATAAAAATCAGTCTACACTTAATAAACTAATAACCTTTTAACCTTGATTAACTAAAGGGGTAATTCTAAGGGTACTGGGGGTTAGTTTAGGAATTACAATTGAAGAATCTTGGGTGTAACAACCCAAGAACCTTCTAGAATTAGGAAAACAGATTTTTGGGGGGTAGGATAGTAATTTTAGGGGGTGAGAATTCTAGAATGAGGGAAGCTGTCCCAAAGGATAAGGATGACAACTGCACCTGTACCTTTCTTCAGCCTATTGGATAAGGAATATGCTAAGAATATCCTATTCAAAATACCCCTATAAAGACACTACCCTATTCTCTGAAAAAGACACTTTTTACATAGGGATTTTAGACACATACCACACTTGAACCACAGATTTTAAGAAAGGATTCTCCACAGAGAATTACACACACTAGAAAATAATGCTCTGAAAATATACCACTACTCTGGAAAACAGAAAGGACACTAAAAACATCAAAATTAGTGCAAGAACATTCTGAAAAATTGGTTTCTTTTTGGTTATGGATTTCCTGGGAAAAGCCTGGTTTTCTTGTTGATTTTTCATTCAAAAATCTGGTTTATTCAAGCTGTTGTTTCTGGGTATTCTTGCTGGTTTTCTGTTGTTCTGGTTGCTGTGTTGAGCTCGAAAATTCTGGCTTTTGTTGACCTTTATTTGGTCATATACTTTGCTATCTTACGTCTTAAGGCATGTAATTCTATCTTGTATGAAATGGAATTCTTTGAATGAAACCTTGCTGGAATATCAATGTATACATGTTTTTTTTAGTGATTATCAGAAGTTTCAGTTTTCTATGTGTTGGTATGCTTCTACTTGCTTGAAAAATCAGATTTGGTCACATGTTTGTTGGATTCAAATGTCGTGTATGTGTACTCACATCTGTGGCTATATGTTTAGTAAGTCTAACCTCTATAGAGTATGAAACTGCATAAAACAATATCAGAGATGTGACTAGTTAGGTCAGATTCACTCTAAACATGTAAAGTTTGTGTTAGTTAATATCATGGTTTAGACGTTTATCATGAGTCTTCTTTGGGGTCTGTTATGGAACCAGTATTTTTATATATATGAGTTTAAGTTTTTCTAACTAAGCTATTTTTGCTAAAACTATTAAGGATATAAGAACCTTATGTTCAAACATAGCATTAGTGGAGTTGAATCTGACCCTCTAATGGTAAGATTCATTCCATAAATAATGCATAAAGTGTTATCTTGGGTATTTGAAAATTACAAACAGAGGCGCAGGTGCTTTAGTCACAAGTGAACTCAAGAGGATTCAAGTCGAAGCACCCATCATTTAGAGCCGTATCTTTACTGTTTTTAGATCCAAAAAAAATTGTATCGCTACAGTTAAATACTGATGTGAAATGTATCTATAGACTCATTATTTCTTTTGTAATCATTGTAAACAAAAACTGGACTGTTTAATATATGTTGTTTATTTTAATATTGAAATAGGCCAAACTGCTAAAAGTGGCCCATTGATGCGTGGCCAGAATTCATGATTTTAAGCATTATATACCTTGAATTTTATGTGCTTTAATGATAAAAATACACGTCGTATGTGCCTAATGGAGTTTATTTAATGTGTAGGTGAGTTGGAAATGGAAGACGAGCTAAATGAGAGCATAAACGTCGTAAATTACGCGCAAGAGTCGAAAAAGAGCGATCCGGGACAAGTCTGGCATTAGCCAGGCGTTACACCCCAAGCGCCAGAGGGTGCCTGGCGTTAGCCAGGCGTTACACCCCAAACGCCAGGGGGTGCCTGGCGTTAGCCAGG